>APFE030522455.1:0-52067 GCA_000404065.3 Pinus taeda | reverse complement strand
TGTAAAATTTTTAAATAATATATTAACTGTGTTATGAGTATCTATTAAGGTTAGTTGTCACTTTCCATGGAGTCACTGTAATACTTATTTGTTGATGTTAGCTATCTTCTAAGGTTAGCTATTTTCTCTCAAGCTATTATCACACACTTATTTAGTGATATTCTCAAGTATTATTGAAGTTATTTTGGAATTGGAATTTAGAATTATTTTCTTATCACACTTATTTAGTGATATTCTCCAAGTATTGTTGAAGTTATTTTGGAATTGGAATTTAGAATTACTTTTTTGGTTGAAGTCTTGTATATTTCGATATTAAATTTTATTGTTTATTTCTCTAGTTTGAAAATAATTTGAAATCTTTCATAATTTTAATAAAGAATTTTCAGAAAATTTGAACTATCAATAAAAATCAAATTTCTTTTCTTTTTCTTGATTTAAAATAATTTGAACTACTTTATAATTCTGACAAAGATCTTTTTGAGAATTTGTTATAAGATACATGTTTGATGTGGGGTTTAATGTTAATGGTCCTTGGGTTGAGCATCTTTGGCCATGATATCAAATTTCTTTTCTTTTTCTTGATTTAAAATAATTTGAACTACTTTATAATTCTGACAAAGATCTTTTTGAGAATTTGTTATAAGATACATGTTTGATGTGGGGTTTAATGTTAATGGTCCTTGGGTTGAGCATCTTTGGCCATGATATTTGATCAAGGAGGTAAGTAAGATGTAGTTATCTGATATGTTCATAATGACTAGAATACAGTTAACACACTGCAAATTATGTTAACCAATTTGCCATGTTACAAGTTGTATTTATCTTTAAAGTTTTTTGTTGCCTTTTTTTTCCTCGTTTTTTAACAATAATATATATATATATATATATTATATATTTATAATCATAATTATTGTTTATAACCTTTATGTTATCATTATGAAGCTCAAAACTGCTAACATTAAATTTTTTCATAAATTTGTGTGGTTAGTTTAAGGTGTAAAGTCTCTCATTGACTTGTTCATCCTATGAGAATTTCTATAAAGCCTCATTTGATCACAAATTGAACTCACAAGCCCTCTTAAAGGCTTACCTATAGCGACTATAATTTGCATCATATTCTGCTATGCTAGAAATCTTGAAAACTTTTCCAATAATTTGAATCAATAAAAGACTCAAATGGACTATAGCATTTCTCATTATCAAACCTACTTTCTCTGTGTAAACTTTTTGAACAAATACTCTCACAAGCAGCAACCCATCACACCCCTTTAACATGCTTTCTGAAAAAATGCGCATTACCAAGTTGTATATTCCTAGAATCTATGCGTATTGTAATTGTTTGCAAGACAATCTTTCTTCTCTAAATATAATAAAAAAACTCATTGGTTGGTTGTGGGGGCAATTTTTTATTTTATTTTAATGGTACTACTCTACAATGATTCTTTCATGCACTAGCAGCAGTGCCTCCTACTAACATAATAGTTGATTGATCGTGGTGTGAACAATATGTTTGCTGTTTAGTGTTCTTCCCTCTATGCAAAAAAAAATAAAAGACTCAAAAACTCACTAGTGGTGCTCCATAACATGCAACATGTAATATACCACGTTCCTTGTCCCGAGGGGTAGGCATAAGAGAGTGATAATGCTTCATATTATCCCTTTCACAAGCCTTTCTAGAAAATGAATGATCAGAAGTACACCATTCAAACCAAAAAAAAATGTGATCAAAGAACTGACAATGAGATAGGAATTACTCCATACTTTATTGGTAAAAGCATTAACTAGGGTCTAAAGTTCAAATTTTATGGCATTTCTGTCTATTTTTTTTAACAGTGATTGGTGAATCGGTAACTTCAGAGGATTGTTTTTGGCATAGCCCAGGATCAAATCGCAATGGTTATCACTATTCACCTCAATATCAAGATATTCAAATTTTCCTGTCCCTTCAAGCTTATAGGAATTACTCGTCACAATTTTGAACATGTTAAAATTTTTGTCACAGGCTAACATGTCCCCAGAGAATAGAAATAGAATGCAAAGGATATTAAATTTGCTAGCTACCACTCGAGCTATTGTCCTTTGACGTTGTTCTATCCATTTTAAAATGGGATTACATTGTTAATTTTAGGTTGGGATATGAAGCTCTCCATATATTGGATTTATAAAAAAGAGGTACATGTTATGATCATTGAATTCAACAAAGAATTAAGGGCATTTACTCCTATTTTTTGACATGGAGATTCATGAGATACTAAAAATATATGCCCTGAAATAAAGGATATTAAGCAATTTGTGCATGTGTTAAAGAAGATACATAGAAAATAAGAGGAACCTTTAAACACTTTGCACACACATTAAAGAAGATACATAGAAAATAAGAGGAACCTTCAAACACTTTGCACACACGTTAAAGAAGATACACAAAAATGAAGAGGAACCTTACTGTAGTTTGAAATGGAGTAGATATGATTTTCTCAACCTCTTTTAAGAAATAACTTCCCATGCTTACTTTACAAAGGCATCAATTGTAACATAGTGAAGTAATTTGGGAACCACTTTTAAAACCTCTTTACCATAATCAAACATTTATTTCTACGATATAAATAATAAATATTTTACTTTTGTTTCAAGAAATAAAATAATTGAGATAACAACAATTTTAACATTTATTTCTACGATATAAATAATAAATATTTTGTTTTTGTTTCAAGAAATAAAATAATTGAGATAATAACATTTTTAACATTTATTTCTAGGATATAAATAATAAATATTTTACTTTTGTTTCAAGAAATAAAATAATTGAGATCATTACAATATTCTTATGTATTTTAATAACACCATTGTTTCGTGGCGAATTACATAGGTGCAAACAATCTTTCTTTCATATAGACAAGAGTTTTGCAAGGACAAAAACTTTGCTTCAATTACCTTTACCATCTTTTCTTTTGTTGTTTGCATTGATCATAATGAACAAAATCTCCATCCTTTGGAACAAATGCGACTTATATTCTATTGATGCACATAACAAACAACATATTTTGTGTTAAAACAATATTTTCCTAAATGAACTTCACATGATTTATAAGCAGCAAATAACTCATTTTTATTTCAAGATTTAAAATAAATGAAATAATAACAAATTCTTTGTGCATTTTAATTGAATCACTTTTGTTTGGTGACATTATAGAAGTGCAAAGAATTACTTTTCATGGAGATAAGAGTATTAGAGGTAGCAACATCTTATGGGGGGCATAATCTGAAAGATTCATTTGACTTTTTTTGTTATAATGTTCCATTTTTAGCATACTATTTAATAAGTGATATATATTTTAGGGACAATAGGTAAAGGATTTGACTACTCATTCCAATTTTATTATTTAATATTTTATATTTTTTTTTTTTGTCTTAGTTTTTTGCACTGATATGGAAGTGGGTTGATAGAAACATTTCTCGTTTAGATTTTTAATTAAGACTTAACAACTCAAGAATTTTATGCGAAGAGAATAATATGAAGGATCACCCAACTCTCATAAAATTTCTCATATTTAGGAGAATAATTGGGCGGGGGAGGGGGGGTGGGGTGTCCTAACTTATACATTTTCATTGAAGCATTTTCAAACTCACAAAATGTTTTCACAAGGGGCATAATATGGAAGGGTTGGTAGACCCTTCTTGATATAATTGTTCCATTGCAATATCCTTATCTTCTCATATAATACTATCTATGTTGGGGAGGGATGGGGAAAGGTCGACCACCCATTCATTTATATTTTTAATTAATGTTTTTTTGTCATTTCTTAATTTTGTAGGGTCAATGGATCCCTCCATGTAGAAATTTTCATTTAAGCAAGTTTTCATACTTATCCAAGAAATTTCCACTGGTGGCATTATGTGGAAAGGATGATTGGCCCTTCTTGATATATTGTTATGCTCCAATCCATTCTCTACCTCATGTAATGTTATATCTTTAGGGGGATAACAAGGAAGGGCTAGTTGCCCCTTCTCCATTCCTGCTTTTAATTAATCATTTTTGTTATTTGTCTTAATATGGAAGGGTTCATCCATCTTTGTATAAATTTTCAATGAAGCCTTTTCAAGCTCAGAAAAGAGGTTTCCATTAAGGGAATAATGTGGAAAGGTCACTTGACCCTTCTTGATATATTTGTTCAATTTTAATCCTATATTTCTTTAATAGAGCAATTCCTCCTTAAGAGGAAGAAAGGGGAAGGGCCATATGCCCTTTCTCCATTTTGATTTTTAATTAATTAGATTTACTATTTGTTCTAACTTGGAAGGATTGATTGATTATTCCTCCTGTAATTTTCATTCAAGAATTTTTACACATGGAAGACTTTTGCACTAGGGCATTAGGTGGAAGGGTCACTCAACCCTTTCCAATACAGTTTTTGTTTGAGCCTTTGAACTTGCTTTTTTCAAGGAGAAGAATAGGGAAGGTTTGGATAACCCTTCCTGTTGACTGTCTGGATTGTTTTAAATTGGAGGAATATGATGGAATGATACCTCAACTCTTTTCAATATAGTTTCTAGTTATTTCCTTCTAAGACTAATCATATAATTGACGTTTGTTGAGAGAAGATCATGGAAGGGTTATTTAACCCTTAGCAATATATATTTTAGTTAAGACTTCTATTTCACTTGTAAAAGGGGTTTTAGTTAGTGGAAAAGTGTGGAAGGATCAAACTCCACTTCTCCATATGAGTTATTCTCTACATTTTTCTCCTTAACTCATTAATGAATTCTTTGCTAGTAGAAGAAATTGGAAGGGTTGATCAATGCTACCTCAATTCAATCAACTCTTCTTTCCCTCTCGTTTAATAGTTATACTTTTGCAATGAAATCACATTTGTGATGTTGTTTCATTTACATTTGTCATAATTTTTTTTGAAACAAGTTATTTTTTACTTTCAAGAATAGGATTTTTAATGATGTTACTTTTAGATGTTATATTTTGTTCAAACATTTTTTTAATAATTTTCATCATTTTTAAAGAATAAAGTACTTTTTTTGCTAAACAATTTTTAATGTATTGACTCTTTAAAATGTTGACTTTATCGCTCTCGGTCAATTCAAGGAAATTTTGTTTGTGCTTGTAATATTTTAACGTACCATTGGAGAATTTAAATATGAATGATTTGCTAAATTAAATGAGCTGACTAACTTCCATACACATTTATATTATTTGTTAAGACGCTAGTGCCAAAATTATATTATTGGCATGGTTACTATCCCATATGTACTCAATGAAGATATCTGACATGTTGAACCCAAGGTCATGGACGGTGAAATTTGGTTTTATGTTGCAAAATAATATTCTCATTATTAATGATCTTTGATCTAATGAAAAGTTGTAATTCAAATGATGAATTATCACGTGGAAAACCTTATTGGAATTTTCTATCGTATGAGAAGTCAAACCAATTAGGCGCATCAAAAGAAAGTGATTTAAAGTTAAGTGATTTTTTTTTTTTAATAAACTCTACATCTTCAATATTACATCATATGAACATTACAAAATATTCATCATGAAACTTCACATGTCTTAAAAGAGCTTATTCAAGAGATTCATAAAAATATTTCATTAACTTTTCTTTCAAAACCTTGAAGTTGAGTCCAACTGGGGTGGCAAGGCAAAAAAGTACTTAAATATATAATAAGTTGGAGAGAAATGACAAAGAAAAAGTCAAAAAAAGATTATTTGATGATCTTTTTCCTTATCCGATGCTACTAGATTTATTATTGCACCACCAAATTTGCAATTCAAAAATGGTAAAGAAGAAAATGTGGCAAAGCTGTTTTTATTACTTGTCACAATTTTGGAAACAATAATTAGAGAGGTGATTTTCACACCTTTCGACAAAACAATCAAACTACCAATTGAAATAAAACAAAAAAAAAGAAATAGAAAATGACTACCAATTTCTATATCATGGATGGGCCACAAACAATATCTTCCTAGTAAGGAATTTTAAAGTAGACCAAATATCATTTAGTTCACTCTTAATTCCGATATTGAAAAGCCTATTTGCTAAAACTTGATGTTCCATAGAGCATGATCACAAATATATGCAGATAAAAAATATATCGAGTAGCGAATTGGATAACACTACTTTTATTGATCAAGTCTCGAAAGTAAGGGAAAAATATAGCAACATGCTAAGTCGTTGAGGGAAGGGTCACACATAGCAAATTAATATGTATAAATCTTAAACACTTTTAAGTTATTTTGTAAAACTATTGTGCACCATGGTTGAATTTAGTTTGTTTTTAATTATTCAAAATTTGTAAAAATTTCAAGGTGAATTCTTGGATATCTTTGTTGTGCCCAACACAAACAACTTAAAAGATAATATGACACTTTTTTTCTTTCTAGATAATATATCTCGAGGAACCCTTAATTTATTCCACTCATTTTGAAGATGGTAATTAGTATAAACTTTATATTCTTTAAGGCACAAAAATGTGTGCTATTATAAGCAATAAAAACCATTAAAAAAATATGGAAGACTAGAAGGTAGAGGAGGAGGAATGTGAGGCTAAATTGCCTAAGGTTGTAGGAAAAATATTGGATCTTTGTATTAATACAAGGGAAATTGGTGTTATTATTGAATTTGAAGATTATGAAAAAATTGTTTGTTGATGTAGCTATTATCACTATTGTAAAAAACATTTAGCAACTTCAAGCTCTTTGTTGTGAGCTAGTTGTTGTTGATATGAATAACAATGTTACTAAGTGGACATAGAATTACGTCTTTGAGTTATTTTCTTTTGTTTGTTGAAAGAGAGAACTGCCGTTATATATTTTTAGTTAATAAATAAATAAAAAATAAATAAATAAATAAATAATATATATATATAATATATATATATATATATATAATACGCGACCAAGCAAGCACGCTACCAATACCACAAGAAGGTCAAAATAGTCTAACACAATATCCATAAATTACGGTTTAAATACTATTTTCAAATAATCATGACACACTGTTCCCTACTATATAATGTTGGAGAAGCTCACTACACGAGGAAAATCTTGATGCTTTTATTACTTATATGGATATGAATTGGAAATATTTAAGTGCACAACTATTGGATATATTGACTTTTGGGTTGCAACCTCTACAATGATATGTATTCGCAAAAGAATAGATCCATAATTTATGGGGTCAAGTCATTAATGCCCATACCTTAGTTGGAGGTATGATTCTTTCACTATATGTTAGATGTAGATTTCTTTTCTTTGTCTAAAATGTTAAAGACAAGGATCTAATTTCTATTGCAGAGACAACACATTAATAACTATTATAAGAAATATCTACACAAAATCTTACTTGGTCTTGATCAATAAGAAGCCTAGTCAAGCTAGTGAGTTATGTTGAAATAATTTTTTTGTTTTTTGTTTTTTGTTTTTAATATAAATTCTCAATAAAATTTATATATTATGGTTTTCAAATAATGATTTTATTACAATTTTGTAGTCATTATGAATACTCTCCTATTAGCTGATTTGATTTCTAACTAGTACTTTAAAATCCCCAGATTTATATGTTGTAGATGTCAACGCACACCACTCTAATTTGCAAGAATAATATGATAATAAGGACGTGGATTCAAATGGAGATAATGAAAATACAAAGGATCATGAATATAAATATGGTAATTTGATATGTTTCAGTGGAAGCTCTCAAAAACATAAATTAAAACCAAAATTGTTTTCAATGAGGATAAAGTGAATTACAATTCTTTATCATTATGTAAGGACTAGTAATAAAGGAGATAAACCTCAACAAAAAGATAGTTACATGCCAAATCAAGTAAAAAAAAAAAGAAGATTAGGAAAAAATAACATATATGTCAATTGGATAGTGGCATTTAAATTTTTTCTTGGAAAATTAAAAAATCATTTTTAAAGTAAGTCAATCAGGCATGGAAATCAAAGGAGTAGCAAGGAGTTCTAGAGTGGCTTGTCACCCTTTCTCCATTATTATTATTGAAATTAATAAAAGGTAAAATAGAAAAACAAAAAAAAGAGACATTATTTCCCTAGTCTTTCAAAATTTATAAGTATATTATGTATTATAAGATAGAAACCCTTAATTTGTGTAGATCAACCTAAAAATAAATTGTTGACAAGAGAATTAGAGAACTTCCAATTTAGTCAAAATGACCAGAAAAAGGAAAATGACATCCATATCTACTAATCAAGACACTTAGTTTAATATAAGACAAGATTGTACAATTTGCAACCATATGCAATCAAATTCTTCCAATTATGTCTTAGAAAATTCCAAGTTGAAATTTGGTTAACCTATAATGAAGATGGGAGGGCTTTATTTAAATATTTTTTCAATCCAAGGAAAAAGTATCTTGAGAACAACATTAAATTTCTATAGTTTACTAATAATTTTGATAAAAATAGTGAAGACTTATTATGTCAAAAAATTACAAATGGTTTGGAATGCATTCAATGGTGATTTTTTTTGAGAAAAACACCATAATGATTTTTAAATTTTCTTGAAACTTTGGAACTACTTAGATGAATTATTGAAAACAAGGCAACTGAAAATTGAAACCAAATTTACTTTCACAAAGATACAAATTTTCTTAACAAAAATTATAAGCAACAAAATAACACACCAGAGATAAAAAAACACATCACACAAATTGGCACACTTGTTTACCTAGGAAACCCAAAGAGGAAAACCCATTTTCTTTGCTGTGGTATTTTATTGATAGTCCTTGAGTAATTAGATCTATTACAATTCAAGCTACTTATTGTAGCCAACAATCTATCTCTGAGAAGGAATTTTGCTTCTTCTCACTAATCTCAACTGATACAATTGATCTTAGCCTTTCCTTGATCACTCCTTGATCTTGACCCTCTAGCACACAACTGCTCCCTTGTGGAATAGCCTTAACTTGCCCTTACAATCTCTGATCCATTTTCCTTGATATTTACTTACTAGAAGCTCCTATTGTTTTGTGCACTAGGTCCCCATTTCCTAGTGGAAGTCCTCTTATTTCTTTGTGAACTTGTAGTATCCTATTTATTAGGACACAAACAATCAATTTTGTGCACATAATCAAAGAATAATCTCACAAACACGTGATGATATTGTGCCTTTTTTGTCCTCTTTATAGATCCAAATCGAGCAAGAAAGGAAGGCCTAGTTCAATTTTAGCAATTGAGTTTTGATAGTGAGTTAACTAAGAGTGATACTCTTTCTCTCTCCAATCAACACTTGGAGTCTTAACTCATTCTTCCTTCAATCAAGACTAAAGACTATCTCACTCTAACTGAACTTGTAACTTCCACATCGTTCTGTAGTCAAACTAATGAAGACTCCACTTAATTGAAGCTCCAACTCTACACATGACATCTTGATAATTATTCTAGTAAAATATAGATAAACTCATCCTAAGTAAAGTCTAACTCATGAGCTCTCAGTTATGGCTAGAGTAAGACAAATCAAGGTCTTCACTGGCTAAGACACAAGCCAGAAGACCCATAATCGCTACATTTTCAACACTCGGGCTCTTAGTGAGGAAGGGATTCTATACAACTCCAAACCTATCTATGAAATAGTCTAAACTGCCTCTTTCCAATGCCTTGGTCAAGATATCTACTACCTGCTTCTCTGTTGGAATGTATGGTAGCTACACTATTCCTTTCTATGCACAATCATCTACTCTCTCTTCTCTAATAGCGTCTACCTTCCTTTGGTTTGTGACTAGAGGTGTGGTCATGGGCCTATAACCCTACATATGAAACCTCCTGAGGATCTCTGTAGTGTACTTCCCCTATCCCAAGAATATTTCCCCATCACCTTGCCATACCTCCATCCCTACTGATTTCCCCTCTGGGTGTGGCA
The DNA here is from genome assembly GCA_000404065.3 of Pinus taeda. Taxonomy (NCBI): domain Eukaryota; kingdom Viridiplantae; phylum Streptophyta; class Pinopsida; order Pinales; family Pinaceae; genus Pinus; species Pinus taeda. Next base: position 42,171 of record APFE030522455.1, on the reverse strand, counting down.
CAATATCTCAAACAATGTTCTTCATGATGGAGGAAGCTTCCTACACCGTGGCATCTCGCCAAACCTATTAAGAGGCTACCTCCTTGTAACAAGAAGGCTCTGAGTCTATCAACTCTATCATTAGTTCCATGTACCCGATGTATGTTTGTGACTGCTTTCTCTACTTGAATATAGAGCTAGGAGTCTCAACTCACTCTCGGGCCTCTTGAATCAACCTATCATCCCACTTGGCTATCCTCCTCCCTATGATAGGAGTCATTGAATGAGTGGTAACCTCAAATCGTCCTAGTCTCTCCTCCTAATCTTGTGTCGAATCCTGGTCATATTGTTACGTGACCCATTTTCAACTTGGATGGGACTCAATTTGTGATACCAGTTGAGGCTCCTGCTTGGCAGAGAGCCATTCCATAGGCACTCTAACTCGCTCTCGCTCTAAGGACTCCCTCATAACTTTTCTCTAAAAAATCACATCTCTACTTTGTGCACTTCTTGCCTTGATGCTCAAGGTTGTTCTAGTATCAACTTGCAACAGGTAAAAATTCTTCATCCTCACACGTATTTGCTTCATACATCTAGAAGCTAAGGGCATGAGGTAAGCCTTAGCTTTGCTAAAGATGAAATTGTAACCCCTTATCCTCTAGGGTAGCAACAAAAACATGATTATCATTTAGTCCTGGAACATAGAGGACATATCTGAGATGGAGAGAGATATCTGACTCCTAACAACTGACAGTACCAACTCCCCTAGTCACATACTTTCCATCATATCCTAGCTCAATATGAAACTGTATTCCCTTCTCCTTCAAGTGGCTGAAGTATTCCTCGTTCTTAGTCACATGGAAGGATGATCTAGAATCAATGACCCATACACTACTATCTATTGATATTTCCATGCAAGTGATTAATGAGAAGTATTTCTTGAACTGAGAAGAAAACTCATCTACCTCAGCTGATGCAGCCATATGGTCCTTACTGGACTCCTTTCAACTAGTTCGCTTAGTAGCATAATGCCTGAACTCATGGCAATGTAAGCACTTGATCTTGCTTAGATCCTTCTTCTTCTTCTTACCTCTTTGAAAGAACTTGGCCTCACCTAGGACCTTCTTGCCTTTGGATTTGATTACTTTGTCTGTCAGGGAAAATTTCTCTTCCTCTATCATAGCTAATCTCCTAGCTCTTGTCCCTCTCTGGATTTCTTCTTGGACACATTCTAACCACAACCTTTCCCAACTGGGAATATTCTCTTTTCCATTGACTGCATTCTGAAAATTATCCCAAGACTTATGAAGTTCTAGAAGCATAAGACTCACAAGGTCACTTTCTACTACAATCTAGCCTACTCCACCTAGGCCATCCTGAACCTTATTGAACTTGGAAAGATAAGTGATGATGGTCTCTCCTTTTCTCATCGAAATATTTTTTAGGTTTTCCTTTAGAGCAAGCTTCCTAACATCACTAGAACCCTGATACACATCTATGATGGATTTCCACATCTCCTATGCTATATTCTTTCCATGAAGATGAGGGATAATATGGAATCTAACCCCTTCAAGAAAGATAATCCTTGCCTTGGTGTCATTCTTGTTATGTTGGATCAACTGTTGGGAATATTGAGGGGGCACTATTCAATTCTTTACAAACTCTAACACCCCATTATCTTCCAACACCACTGATATCCACTCCTTTCAAGAGCAAAAGTTCAAGGCTCCTCTAAACAATGATCTAGCCTTAGTCCTTTGAATTCCATCTTACTATCTAAAAGATACTACTATTCAAAACTCTAGTGCAAGCCTTTCTGACTGATCTACGCTCTTCACTAACTGATCAATTTGGTGCTTGTCTTTAAACCGATATCTTCTGTTGTCACTCACTACATTGTGGGTTTCAAATGGTCAAAATCGCCCGAGCGCAGTGAAGTTTGGAGCCCCTTTCCCAGGTCACAAAAGATCTTAGAGCTGAATTATACCCTCCCCATTGCATAGTTCTCGGAAGGAGCTTTCCAACAGTATATGGAAGTCCAAAAAGGGACTCCTAGAGTAGAAGATAAAGCATTTTGAAGGTATACCTTGGAAAATCCCAACAAGCCAAAAAATGTCTAGGTCTGGAGGGAAAATCGCAATCAACGATCGACTATTGGTGGATTACCGTGGCTGAAAATTAAGGATTATCGACGGTTCTCAACATTAAAGGATGATATCACAATCTCGCAAATATGTTGTCATCACAGGCACGCAGTCACTGCATACTCCAAGAATTTGGGGGGGCTGATCTGTGATATAATGTTGTATCACTGGGGAAGGACTAAAACAATTTAACATAGGAGAGGTAGAAAAAATAGGAATGGGTGACCCCCTTTCTCTCTCCTCCACGTGGCATCGATGATCAACGATCAGTGGATTTGTAGGGTTTCAACTTAAAAAGACCTGCAAACCGCCGATATCGCGATAAAGTGGTACATCGCTGAGGGGCTAAGAAAACCAAATACAAAGGAAAAGCATGAAAAAACAGGGCCAGGCAAGCCTTTTTCTCTCTCCTCTAGGGGGCCCATGTGGTGACCTCTAATTGGTCCTCAGAGCAAAGATGGAAGCTGGCATCACCAATGACGTGGCAGTACGGAGGACACGTGGCAATACAGATGCTGATGTGGCAGGCGAACACATGTCACTCGGTTTTAGTGTTTTCAGGGGTCCTATGGGGCCATTTCCAGGTGACACGTGTCACTACTAATAGGGTGACACGTGGAAAAGATGATGTCATCCCACATATTGGTGATCGCAATTGCTTAGAGAAAAAACTTAAGGGAAAGTGTATTCAGAACAAGATGCAGGTTGCGATTGCGATAAGAAAAAGGAGCCCTCAGATGCAATGTTCCATAGGATGTATTTCATAAGATTCTTGCATCCAAGGTATCGATCGATGCAATTTAAGGGGTTGTTGAAGGTTTTCAAGTAACAAAGGAAAAGGCCCTTGCAAGACAATTGAAAGCCTCAATGCCCAAAGGACTAAGTGCTCGGTTCAAGCCCTCGATCACATAAAAGAAGAAGTGGAAGGGGTATGTATTCCCAAGGGCATAAACGAAAAACAGGCTCACCTGTTTCATGGTGTTCTTGTGTTAAAAGTCCAATGTTCAAAAGGCTCTTGGGTACTCCATGAAACACAACACCAAAATTTTCAAGGCATCGATATTATCTATCAGAAAGATAAAAAGGCGTATGAGTTGGTAGCTATTTCAGAGGCTGTTAAAGACTGAGAGTGACCTGGAACCAGCCAAGAGAGTATTAACCATGACTTAGCAGGAACATGCCAGGACCAAAGGCCAACAAAGAAGAGTGGCATGAAGATATTTCTAGAAACCATCATTTCAATTGCGATGGATTAATTCCATTTTGTTGTTTTGATCAATGTATTGTTATTCTGTTTTGCTTTCAAGAAAGGAATCTCCCTGCTATAATAGTTAGAGGATTTACGCTGAGACAACCATTCATACAAAAAAATGTAAATTTACACCTGAAGATATTTCTGTAACTAATTTTCTTACCCTCCCTCTCATTATAAAATGGAGGAAGAAACATTGAAGAAAGGTTTTGAATTCTAAGAAAAAACTGTATGTGCTTTTGAAGTTGTATGGATTCCATATCTACATATTTCTTAATATAAATATAACAATGGTGATTCCCATGTTCGAGTATTACAATATGTTGTTTCATTGTTAAATATCTGTTATATTATTACAGATTCATTGGTGTTAACTAGTTAATACATATGCTTGTATGCAAGTCTAAGATTATATCTTTAAATGTGCGCTTCCTAAAATCATAGAATTCACTATTCTTACATCCACCTATCTATATTTAACTCAGATAGGTATAGAACTCTGGATATTTCAAGCTCTATGTGATGAGTTATTATTATCTTTCTCTTCTTTCATTATTTTGCAAAATATGATTAAACTGTAAGTCCTTGATTACTCGGCCCCCACTTGTTTTTGCCTTATTCTTGTGAGTTGTATATGTGAAAGGATACCAAAAATACATGGCTTATATCCTTGGATGAAGGAACCAACCCATGCTATTATGTGTATATTTGTATATTTGTAATTACTATGTGTAGAAGTGCATATGATGCCTTCGGTTTCTTGAGGATTATATGAGATACATAGAATTTAAATGTGCCTAGGCACTAGTCTTGTAAGCAATCCAAGGTTGTCTTTGGGAGAGACAACATCATTTGGTGCCATTTTCGGGGACCATATTGAAGGATTTTTCCCCTGGGATATGTCAAATTGAACACCCTTCTTGTAGGTGAGCGAACTCCGTTCTGATTGCATTCATATCACCTTGGTGACTCCACACCCCCCTCATTATCATTAATAACCTTGGCTTCTAAAAGGCCCCATAATCGCTTAGATACATCCCAAAATAAAGTCCCATTTTCTGATCCAAAAAAGCTATTTTCCAATAAAGTTGGGAAAGAGAAAACCCCCCGGCTTGTATTACCATCTCATCAGCCTTTTCCACCTTCACATCCAGTGCTTAGCCCATTGCTGCTCACTATTCAGAACTTACTCCTAAGGCCCTGACATACCCTTATTTTCCTCCAACCACTATGGTATTGACCCCAGTTTCTCAAGAAAATTTTAACCCCCCTCCACTAATCCAAATGGCTCTCTCGGTATTTTTGCTAAATAAGTATGCACCTCTTAATTTACCTCAACCTCTAAGTGTAATTCCCCATAACCGCCTAAATAAGCTTCCTAGGTTCAATGGGGAATATGATAACACGACAAAGAATCATATTGAAGCCTTCAGTTATTTTGCTCACATCCTAGATGTGGATCAGTTGGATGTGGTCATGAGACTTTCTGTACAAAGTCTCGAGGGAGAAGCCAAAAAATGGTTCAAAGATCTACCCAATGCCTCCATCACTACATGGGAAGAGTTGGAAAATGATTTCACATAGAAATGGGGAAAAAAGAAGGATTATGAGTACCTCCTCACTGAGTTTAATTCCCTAAGAAAAAATCCGAAGGAGGATACTTCAGAATTTATCAAAATATTCAATAAGAAGTACAATAACTTGCCTGCTGATATAAAACCTCCTCCAATTGCAGCTCGTGTGGTTTTCTTGGGAGATTTTTAGTCTGACATTGGCTTTTCCCTATGAGAAATAAAGTCTCTCACTCTAGAATAACTTCAGACTGATGTTCTTGAAGTGGAAGCCAATATGGTCTCAGCAGGCAAGTCAGGGGTAAAGCAAGAAACTACTGAACTCAAAAGATGGAAAGAGGAGGCATCCTCCTCTTGTCAAGATAAAGAATCATCAGATCTGAAGTGGGACGAGCTAGAGAAACTCATCGGGAGTTTAACACAAAAGGTTGGAAAGCTTGAAATTGAGAACAAGAACCTTTCTAGACAGAATGCTCAAGTCAACAATCGGGGATATAATCCTCAATATAGAAGGCCTCCACTGCAACTACTTCCAAGGGAAAGAAATCAATAGCTTGATCGGATTCCCCATTCATTATACTTGGAAGATGGTCCCAATGAACAATCATCAGATACACAAGAGATGTAGGGAAATATGTATTCTATTTACCGAAGAAGAATACGAGAATATGGCTCACTAAGAGGCCATCCATGATATGTTGGGTGTGGAGCATGATTGTTCAAAGGTCTTTATTTCAGCTGGATGTATACCCCAAGAAGTTTGTACACCCCTCCATGCGGGGGTTTGGGGGGGCCGATCCCCCTCGGCTAGGGTGTCCGGGGGCCAGCGGGTGTTTCAGGGGCAGCGCCCCTGAAGCTAAAAATAGATGTAAAATTGCCTTGTTTAAGTATAGTAATTTCTAGTCAATCTGGGCCGTTCATTAAGCGGATGATCTGACGGTAGAACTTATGTTTAGTTTGGGTTTTTTTCCCTAGAAGGCAAACCCTCTCTTTGTATGAGGGCATTGTATTTGAGGCTGTGTAATAGATGTGTATTCTTTGAGCGAGAAATAGAGAGGTGAGACTGTGAGAGAAAATAGAGGATGTTACAACGGATCTGCTGTATGTTGTGTCTCTTCATTTTGCTGGATAATAGAAAGGAAGGATTGGCTGTTCAGGGTCGATAAAAGAAAACAAGGAATGCGTAGTTCTTGATGAAATAATTGAAAAAGTAAAGGTTCCTGAAAATAATAATAATCAACAACCACAACTGTTAACCATAACTGTTGACATAACCTCAATTCCACCATAGGGTCAAGTTTATCTAACAATCCCCCCTTTAAACTTGACTTTGGGTTTTCCTTGGCCAAATGTAGCCAAATCTGCCAAGTGAGCCATCCACCACTCACCTCCAGGGCTTACCCAATCAATGTTAGGGTATTTGATAATCTCACAAGCTGTCTTAGTTCAACATGCTTCATCATACCACCACATGCATCCCCATATCACCGAAGTGGACATTCAGACTTTACCAGTGATTTACTGGGGTACACATGCCTTACTAGGTCTTACAGTCGTATACCCATTTACATGAAATTTTCCATTTTATTTTTATTTTGTTGCTATCTTGACCCACACACAACTTGAACTGTTGCAAGTTTAACCATGCATTTCACCCTGTAAGACTCCTATCCCACTATTTAACCCTTCTCTTGTAACTGAATTTTTATTTAAAAATTCTGTTACTATTTCAGAATAGAATTTTTTCTTTAACCATAAAAGCCCTTCAACAAATTTCTTTTAAAAAAAAAGAATTACCTGACTTTCTTGATTATTATTATTATTATTTTTAAATTTCCAAAAAATATTCCCAGGGCTTGCATTTTCTTCTTCAAAAAATATTCCCAAGACTTGCATTTTCTTCTTGCTCCTCATCGAACTAGGCCTTGGAAAAGCCTTCAGACTTCAGTTTCTTCTTGCTCCTCATCAACAGACATTGCTGGTTTGTGCAACGAGGTATTGCTTCAACCAACGCCACCACTTCGTCCATGGGAACATTTCGAACATCTATCCAAGGATCTTGCCAACTAGAGCTCTGATACCACTTGTTAGGGTTCAAGAGAAATAAATATAACAATCAAGAAATACACATTCAAACCATGTACACCATGATTATCTGGAAAACCCCAATTGGGGAAAAACCAACCAACAATAGATCTATTATTGTCCTTGGCTAAAACACAGCCAAGCCGGCCAACAACCTGAGATTTCACCGCCTCAACCATGGCTACCTACAATGGAGAATACATAAGCCTTTTAAGGGCTTGAACTACATGTAATACCATGGGCTTAATACCATGAGTCACCAATACTAGGTGCCCAAAACCACAACTGTTAACCATCACTGTTGACATAACCTCAACTCCACCATAGGGTCAAGTTTATCTAACATGATAGAGAAGAAACAACAGATGATGAAGATAGGGATATTATTGCAAAAAGTTTGCAGAGTTCATGCAAGCACAACCACAACATAATTATGATCTAAGATCTTCAAAGAAGAGGACAAGAGAACCAGAACAACAAGGGGAAGTTGCTCCCCAAGTTGTTCCCCTAGTTCTGAATAAAGGGAAGGGTAAGCTGAATCCTGACCCTTCCAAGATAAAATTCTCCTCTAATGAGGAAAGAAATAGTTCATAGGGACATCCAGAAAAAGAGACACCTATTCTGCCGAAAGCTTCTAGTGGAAAGGTAGAAGGATCAGAGCTAGAAGGTACAAAAAAAGTCAAACCTGCATTCAATCTCCAGAAGGAGCTTGAGAAGGTAAAAATTCCTGTTCCCTTGATTAAGCTTCTGAAGTACCCTATTTATAAAGCTCAGGTCTCTCAATTTATGTATCCCTCTATATCAGCACCAACCCATGATAGTTTAAATCTTCAAGAGGAGAGGCCAATGGTCGTTTTTGGGCTGCATGTGGAGGAGTTGGATCCTTCTACCACACTTTTTTATTTGACTTTAGTGATCCATGAAATTTTATTGCATAATTTCATGTTGGATTCAGGAGCCTCACACAACCTCATGCCATTATCAGTAATGGAACAACTGGGCTTTTAAATCACTAGACCATACAAGGATATGTACTTCTTAGACTCCAAGAGAGACAAGTGCTTAGGCATGATAAAGGATCTAGTGGTAAACTTGGATTAGATCTCGGTGAAAAGTGTGGTTATGGATATAGTGGTGGCTAGTATACCTCCTCATTTTGAAATGCTCTTATCCAGATGTTGGGGTTCAAAGTTAGGTGGCTCTATCAAGCTGGATCTAACTTATGTCATCATTCCCACTTTTGGAGTTGAGTAATGAAGGGTGTATAGAGAATCCCGGTTTGTGAAAATCATGACCCCAGCGAAAGGCTCAGAGAACTCCCTAGTGCATGGGAAAGATAGTGACATCTCCTCTCTGTTCATAGAATAGGAGGAGACCTTCTTAGAGGAAACATCAATACACTTAACAGGGTAGTCAGAGCACTTGCGACCAATTGAAAATAAAATATAGAAATTATACTTCGATGGAGCAAACTCAAAAGATGGAAATGGAGCTGGAACATTGTTGGTATCTCTGGATGGCAGCTTGATACCCCTCTTGTTCAAACTGGAGTTTGAAGCGACCAACAATGTGGCAGAATATTTGTATCCTTGGGATACAAATAACAAAAAACATGAATATCGAATGCCTTATAGTCTATGGAGATTCTGAACTAGTCGTAAAGCAGATCATAAATCAATTCCAGGTCAAACACCCCAGGCTGAGGACGTATCGAAATGAAGTGTGGAACTTAATCAAAAATTTCTTCTTGGCCTTTAACATCTAGTTTCTGCCCAGGGAAGCAAACATGATGGCTGACTCTCTTGCGGTAGCGGCAAGCACTTTCATGCCCCCACAAAATCCACTCCTTAGATATGAGATATAAGTCAGACATAGGCCTTCAATACCTGATAATGTCAAACACTGGTAGGTATTCGAATATGATGAGCAGGTCAAAAGATTCATAGAAGTCGTTGGGGAGTTTTCCCACTCCACCATTGATCAAGAAGAAGAAGAAGCAGAACAAGAAGCCACTCTGTGGAAAGACACAGTGGCTGGGAAAAACATTTTCCAACTAAAAAGGAATACCATCCCTCATGGACTTGTTCCACTTGAAAGAATTTTCAATAAATACGACATAACGTCCAAACAAATGGCCCCAAGGAAGGATGAGCAGGTAAAATATTGCAACATCGAATCAGAGGAGGAACCCCAAATGATCAGGCTGTCAAAGGAATCCCCTTGCAATATAAACAAAGGTATTTAAATCTATTCAAAACTTACAAATATTATTTTCTTGGTCTTATGATGATTTGAAATCATTTGATACAAATATTATTCAACATAAAATTCCTTTGAAGGGTGGGATAAAGCCGAGCAAACAAAAACTCAGACAAATAAACCCACTCTTACTCCCCTCCATTGAAAAGGAGGTAAGGAAGTTGCTGCATGCCAAGATCATAGTCCCTCTAAGATACTCTAAGTGGGTAGTTAATCTAGTCCCTATTCGTAAAAAGAGCGGAGAGATAAGGCTATGCGTGGACTTCCAGAATTTAAACAGGGTGTCTCTAAAAGATAACTACCCTCTGCCAAAAATGGATAATATATTGCAGAAGGTAGTAGGTGCAGCCAAAATGTCCATGATGGAAAAATTCTCAGGATATAACCAAGTGGAGGTCCACCCCGAAGACCAAAGAAATACTACTTTCACCAGCCCATGGGGAACCTTCATGTACATATACATGTCGTTTGGGTTAATAAATGCAGGGGCCACATTTCAGAGAGCAATGGACATAGATTTCGTGGGCAAGAAAGATAAATTTGTGGTAGTCTACTTAGATGACATCACATTATTTTCTAAGACTGATGAATATCATATCCTCCATTTAAAACTCACTTTCGAGAAGTGCAGAAGGTATGGGCTCTCTTTGAATCCAAAGAAATATTAGTTCGCCCTGAGTGAGGGGAAGCTTCTTGGACACATAGTAGTGAGAAGGAATAAATATTGATCGTGAATGAGTCAAAGCCATCAACCTTATTTCCTTGCCCAGAAACAAGAAAGAAGTCCAAGCCTTTTGGGGAGGATAAATTTCTTAAGGCAATTCATACGCAACTATGATGAGATAGTTAAAGGTATCAAATATATGCTCAAGAAAGAAAACAAAGTTAAGTGGAGCTCCGTCCCCCATGATTATTTCAAAACTATCAAAAGAATCTTTGGCTGAGGCCCTAGTGCTAGTCAGCCCCAATTATTCAGTGCCCTTATACGTCTTTTCTTTCGCCTCTCCACATACCATTGCTACTGTGTTGTTAGAGAAAAATAAAGAAGGTTACGAGTAACCCATTGCCTTTTTTAGCCAAGTCCTAAGGGACACTGAGCTGGAGTATGATATATTGGAGAAACAAGTTTATGCATTGGTCGAGGTATTGAAGTCATTCCATATGTATGTACTACAATCCAAAATCACAACGTTTGTCCCAACGGCTGCAGTCTAAGACATTCTGATGCAGGGAGACAAAGAAGGAAAGAGGGGAAAATGAATAACTAAAATACAAGAACATGAGTTGGAAATCAAGCCTACCAAGCTCATCAAAGGCCAGGGGTTGGCCAAGATTTTGTCTAAATCCAATTGCCAAGCTCTAGGGATAAGCTTGATCATAGAGGAGGGTAGTCCAAAGGATGAAAATAACAAAACTAAAATGATTGAATAGAAGATCTATGCCAAGTATGAGGGATCACCTAGGTATAAGAACATTGTTCATTACCTCTTGTTTCTAAGATGCCCGTTGGGACTTGATAGATCAAAATAATGGAGTTTGAGATTGCAGGCATAGAAATACATTATATCCAACAGACTTCTCTATTGGAAGGACCTGGTGGGGGTATTACTGTTGTGTTTGGTTGAGGAAGAAACCCATGAAGTGATGGAGGATTTCCATGGGGGAATCTGTGGAGGACACTACAATTGGAAGGAAACAACGCACAAAATCCTCAAGGTTGGATTTTACTGGCCCACGTTATTCAAAGATGTTTATTCTAAGGTCAGGTCATGCCAAAAATGCTAGTTATCTACTGAAAGATAGAAGTTTACTCCTCTCCCCCTGATTCTTGTGCATGTAGAGGAGCCCTTTAGAGAACAGGGATTGGACTTCATTGGAGAAATCAACCCACCTTCTAGAGGCCAACACAAATGGATTTTTATAGCCACTGAATATTTCACCAAGTGGGTAGAGGCTATCCTAGCTAGGAATGCTACTGATTCAATGGTGATAAATTTCATGGAGGAGAACATACTGTTCCACTTTAGGTGTCATTTTTAAATCATCACTGATAATGCATAGGTCTTCAAATCTTCCAAGTTAACCAACATCTGCCACAAATTCAACATCATTGTTGGACACTCCACTAGATACTACCCTCAAGGGAATGACTTGGCTGAGTCTTCTTATAAAAATGTGGTGAGAGTTCTAAAGAAGACCATCACTAAAAATCAAAGGAACTCAAACTCTTAACTAAAGTTTTCTCTGTGGGCTAACCGTGTAACTCCCAAAAGATCCATTGGGAAATTTCCTTTTGAGCTAGTATATGGCAAGGATCCTATCTTCCCTCTCTAATTATAAACTCTAGTAGATAAGTTGCTGCAAGAAGCTGAGGAAGAGCCTAGCGTCTTCACTAGAAGAATAAATCAGCTGGTGGAGCTTCATGAGAATAGAGAGTAGGTGGGGACCAAACTGTTAAACTACCAGCAAAGGATGAAATCTCTGTTTAAGAAGAAGGCTAACGACATACCTCTTTAGTAAGGAGATTTAGTTCTCAGGTGGGATGTCAGACGAGAAGACAAAGGCAAACATGGGAAGTTTGATCCACTATGGTTCGTCCCTTTCAAGATTGCAGATGAAAGGGGAAACAACACTTACATGCTTGAAAACTTGGATGGTGAACTATTGGAACTGCACGTAAATGGTCAGTTTTTAAAATTTTATTTTCAAAATTAGAGATATCTATCTCTTGCTCATTGTAAATATCTGGTGTGTATGTTGAAATTGTTATTCAAAATTTTCAGTTTATTTTTAGAAAATTCCTTTTCACAGAATTATATTTTGTTTAAGAATAACTCCATGCCCAATGGAAGGAAAGACTATTGGTTTTCAGGTACTCAAGACCTTGCCAACAAGGCACTGTCCCTAGCCAGTTGGAGCCAATGTTGTCACTCACTGCATTGTGGGTTTCAAATGGTCAATGTTTCCCAAGAGAAGTGAATTTTGGAGCCCCTTTACTAGGCCACATAAGATCTCATAGCTAAATCAAATCCTCCCCATTGTGTAGTGCTCGGAATGATATTTCCAACGGTATATGGAAGTCCAAAAATGGACTCCTAGAGTAGAAGATAAAGTATTTTGAAGGATTGCCTTGGAAAATTCCAACAAACCAAAAAATGGCTATGTATGGAGGGAAAATCATAATCAACGATCGGTGGATTCCCGGGGCCCACACTTAAGGATTATCAGCGGTTCTTGGTGCTGAAGGCCGATATCGCAATTCGTAAAATCAGCTGTCATCGGAGGCATGCAGCCACTACATAGTGCAAGAACTTGCAGGGGCCGATCTGCGATATAATGTTGTATCACTGGGGAAGGACTAAAACAATTTAACATAGGAGAGGTGGACAAAAAAGGGATGGGTGACCCCCTTCCATGTGGCATCGACGATCGATGGGGTTTCAACTTAAAAATACTTGCAAACCGCCGATATCGCAATAAAGTGGTACATTCCTGGGGGGGGGGGGGGAGAAAACAAAATACAAAGGAAAAGCAAGAAAAAATAGGGCTGAACATGCCTTTTTATCTCTCCTCCAGGGGGGCCATGTGGCAACCTCTGATTAGTCCTCAGAGTAGACATGGACGCTGATGTCACTAATGACGTGGCAGTATGGAGGACATGTGGCAATACGGACGCTGACGTGGTAGGAAGACACATGTCACTCGGTTTCGACGTTTTTAGGGGTCCTATGGGGCCATTTCCAGGTGACACATGTCACCACTCATAGGGTGACCTGTAGAAAATATGACATCATCTTGCATATCGACGATCGCAACTTCTTAGTGAAAAAACTTAAGGGAAAGTGTATTCAGCGTTGGTGAGCTCCAGTATTGCAGCAATAATGCTGCAACTCCTAGGGATCACTTCTTTACTTTTATCAACCAGGTAGTTTGTAACAAACTTGGAAGCGACGATGTTGTATACACAAGTACTAGCTCTTACTGTAGGCTGTCACTTGATCAGCTCGCGCAAGTTCGCTAGGAGCTTAAGCCAACTTCTATGAGTTCTCAGAAGAAGCTTTTACTGTGATGGAAGAAAACTAACTCTACAGGGCATATTCTACTTGCAGAAAGAGAAGGAAAACTGAAATGAAACACAGACCCTAGCAAACCCTAGTTTACCCACTAACCCTACTTGTGCAAGAAAAGAGATGGAAACTACTGAGATGGGTTCCATTGACTACTGAAAAGGTAAATTGCATTTATTCAATCTAATTCTGAAGAGAAACAACAAGAAATCATCTTTTTGTACTTTTATGTGGAATTATTATGCTTATGATTTGACTGGTTGTGACTGTGCAGAGGTTTGGTGGCAAAGGACGATGGAGTTGGCTTTTGCACATGGTGAGGAAGGTGTGGAGAGGTCCTAAGAAGTCCCTAGTACCATTGTGGGGACTTCCATTGTGATCAAACTTCGAAAAATCACTCGCAGGAACTTTTATAGGAGGTTGTAGAGGATCTACAGGAGATTCTACAAGAGGATCTACAGGAGGAGGCCAAAAGTGGTTTTTGGAGGTTTGAAGGTGGAAAAAATGATGGGAAAGGGGAAATGAAGGTTTGATGACGGTGTTGAGGGGTATATAACTTGTCAAAGAAGATCAGGGCCAAAGGAGATGGTTAGATTTGTTCAAATGGTGAGAAAATAACTCTATGGAAAAAAACGCAGAAATTAGGGAAGTTTGGTGAAGTGTGGCGAATGAGTGGGGGAAATATTGAGAGATGAATTGGTACAGGCTGTGTTATGGAGGAATGATGAGATGGAATGTTTTACAAGATATCTGCACACTTATTTCTCAGAATTGACCAAATAAAGAACCGAAAAACAAAGTGTTGTTTATTTTAACCTAGATTTTGATTTAAAACCAGAAAAATGCCAAACAATACTTTTTGAACAGAAAATGATGTGAGAAAACCATGGTGAATGAACATGAAATGATCTGAGCATGTGAATCCAAACTAATATCAACTTCTCCAACTCGGAATATCACACTAACAGTTGCATTGGAAGAGCAAAAACTATGTTTTTGGTGGCAACAATAGTGCCTTGACCTCAAATCCTGGTCGCAAGGAGGGAGAAAGGAGATCAAGACCTGTTGGTAGCCTTTTTGGATCTTTTTCTGTTACTGTAGCAAACTATTTAAGCAACTTGAAGCAAAAACAACTGTTCTAACCATCAAAAGAAACCTAATTTAGCAAAGCAAGATTAACCTAAACAACAAAAATTTTCTCATGAATGCAAGAAAAAGAAAATAAATACACAAAGGAGGTGCTGGGCAGCTTGGGTTGGGCCCTAACCCAAGAGCTTCAGCCCTCTAGAAAAAAATCAGTGCTGGTTCAAAACTTGGTTCATCTTCATTTATCAAAAAATAGCAGTTACATCACAAAACTGTCTTCAAAAGGAGCTCGAAAATGAGCTGAGTACGAAGCTGGACAAAATTGCGAAAATATACTATGAAATGGATAACCTAATGAGGCTTAATGCCTTCTTATTTGTACAAATGGGGACTCCCAACAGTCCTCTTAAACTTAAGGAACTCGATTTTCTAGAACTGAAGATAAGAACAACCCTACTTGACTTGATCGGCTGCCGCTTGGAGTCATCAATGTGGGCATTTGTACTCCGAGATATTGATGAAGAATTCGAGAAAGGGGTCATTAATGAAGGAGACACCCCTCTTATAAGTCCTCATCCTTGTTTCCTCGAGTTTGGCTGTCATTTTTTTCATAAATTCCCGGTCCTTGTCCAAAATTGTCCAAAACATCTGTAATAAACACTGATTAGACTACATGGCAAAGTGACCATCCCCATTCACTCTATTGACATAAATATATTCAAAAGCATGCAAAAAACTATTGAGAATGGTGGATTAAATGCAAATAATAGGCAGAATGAGCCCATATAGTTACCCATTTATGGGGCTCATCATCACCCCCTTATTGAATGGGTTGCTCATCCTCTGAGCAACTAATCCAATTCTTCATCTTTAATAGCTTTAACAGCTTCCCTGACATCCCAAGCCTCTGATGTAATGTCTTCCTCTCTGTCATGGAAACTTGCTTTACTGTCCACTTCCTCCCATTGTTTTTTTCTTCCTCCTCGTTAACTCCTTCCAACAATCCTAACAGTAGTGGAGGCCTGAACTTAAGACTAATCCAGTCGGCTTTCAAGTTTTGCATTGAGTGTTTGTATAGGGGTAGCTCCTCATCGTCTGCCTCATTCTGTTTGGGGAGTGATACTCCCTGATTTTTAGGCTATGTGGCAGTGTATTCCACCTTCTCATGCATGCATGAAGGCAGTCATCGCCAAACAATCTCTCCATATCTTCAAAATGATCAATGGCTTGGGCTTGCCTGTCAACATAATCAGGGAGAACTTGGGGATTGGCTGCAAGGTGTTCATGGGCATGGATGAGAGCCAATGGTTATGTTGGTTTTGCCCTTATCATCAGGGGATCACTTAGCTCTTTTGCCATTATCATCAGGGGCTCACTTAGCTCTTTTGCCATTATCTTTTGAATTTCCACTACTCTCTTTTCCTCATGGCTCATCCAGGAAGCCATAGCCATGAGCTGTAGGTCTCTCAATGCAACATTTGGTTCCCAAAAGTTCATGTCAGGAAGTGCCATATTGTGTAGGTAAAATTCTGCTAGCTTGGCTTTATCTTCGGCTGAACTATGATCACATAAATCCATAAACAGACCATAATCTTGAAATGGGATTGTGCCCTTCTAGGCCAATGTTTTAATCTAGAATTGGAGCCATTGGTATTTGAGATACAGTGCATAGGATCTATCTGGCTATCTTCACTGCAAGGCATCCATTGCCCAGCTAGCCATACAGGCTAGCTGGGTTTCCTTTTTCTGCAACTGCTTTTTTAAAATCAACACTTCAGTTACTGCCTGAGATTCTCTTTCTTGCTACTGTTGCATCAACGTTTCACTATCTATCTGCGGTTCTTCTTCTTGTTGCGGTTTCTCTGCTTCCTCATTATCTACCCAGGATCCCTCTTGTTGTTGCCTCCCTTCCAATATTGGTAGCTTGTCTCCCCCTTGAGGTTGCTGTTCCTGTAACTGATTTTTTAGCAGTTCATTTTCTTCCTGTAGTTGGGCTCTTCTAATGCTCTTTGTGTGCCTTACCATGCCCAACTCTTTGCTCATCTCCCTTAACCTGTTTTCCATGTGCCCTATATCTTCGACCCTTTAGATTTGGCAATCTACATCTAGGTGTGGGTCTTGACTCTCTCCTTTTCTAGTTCAAAGAAGAGTGGCACTGCAAATTTTTGTGGGATGATCTTCCCACCTTCTAAAAGATTGTAATAGGAGCCTAAATTAGGTTGAGGGCTTGGCTTAGGTATTTCTTTTTCCTTACCTTCCTCTTGTGGCTGTTCTTCTGCATTCTTTTCCAATTTTTTAGTTTCTTTAAGCTTGGCCAGTGTCTCCTGTAGAGAAGTTTGTGCCTCCTGTAGGACTTCTTTGGAGTCCATAAATTTGATCCTTTCCTTCCTAGTGGGGGTCTTCGGACTCCCTCTCTCGTAGGTGATAGAGATTTTGGAGGGAGATTCCTGCCTTGTTTCAGTAGGTGCATCCTCAATAATAATGGGTTCTTTTGATAGTGGCTGGGGCTTTCGCACCTTAATATTGGTGTCCTGGCTTTGAAATACATTGATGTCTGTCTTTTTACTTTTCTCTTTTTCTCAGCTGGAGTGCTTAATGCAGCAAGCACAACTGCTGCTTCCCTTTCCAATGTTTCAGGGGATATTTCCTCCTGCTATTTTTCTGGTTCACCTTCTGTAGTTTTTCCTGTGTCTGCTATTTCTGTTTTTGTCTTTTCTGTCTCTGGTGGTGTTTTCTCCTTTTCTTGCTGGGTCTCTACCTTTCCTGTGGTAGTCTTTTTCTAAGCTTTCTTGCGCTTCTTTTTCTCAGCGTTTGTTCTCTTCCTCTTCTCTGCTTTTGATGCTGTTTTCTTTTCTGCCTTAGGTTCAACTGTGGTTTTTTCTGGTTTCCCTCTTTTTCTTCTTCTATTTGACTATTTTATTCCTCCTCATGAACTTCCTTCTCAAGTTCCTCTTTCTGCTCCTCCTCTTCACTGCCAGATGGGCTAAGGTCATTAGTAAGAGTTTTGATGTCATCTTCTCTGGACATGTTCCTGAAAATTTCCAAGCGATGGGGATGGTGTAGGTGTGAAGGGAATCCTCTACCAACAATTTGATGAGCCCATGGTGGGCCAATTGGTCTGGAACCCCTACATTCAACTTGGTGCCACATTCTATCAGAGATTGGAGGAGAAAATATGGGAGACTAAGTTTTCTAGTTGTAGGTAAGTCCATCCCATATCTCAATTCATGCAATAACCTGAAGTGATAACCATAAACTATACTGAATCTTCCTTCACAAGAGATATATTTCATGATCTGGTAGCTGACCTCACCCCATGGATGAGGTAAGCTTGTCCTTTTGACCCCATTCTTATCCTCTACAGATTGTTCATCAGGTTGAAAAAAATGTCTTTTTAGCAACCTGTCCTAATGGTTTTTCTTCTTTGCTCCAGGGGAGCCCAAGTGGAAGACCTGTGATTCTGCTAATAAAACCTGGTGTAAGCTCTAGTGTCAAACCCCTGAAACTGACTATAGCATGGGTTTTTGAATGTGGCCTTAAGGACATTAAAAATTCCTCTGTCACCTCCTCATCTTATGCATGAATTCTCTTAAAGAAAGGCATCCAGTTTGCTCCGGTGAAGAGGGCCACCACTTCTGGATGCTCATGAAATTCGCTGGAGTTCAAAGGCTCCTTTCTCATAAAACCTCATGGCATGGTGTTTAGTGACTTTTGAAAATGCTCAGGTGAGGAAGAAGGCAACAATTTTCAAAACTGGAAACAAAGGAGTGGCTGATGTTTGTCTTTTGGAAACCAGAGAGGGAATTTCTCATGTTCTTCTTTTTTCACAACATCAATTTGCAATTTTTCTCCCTTCAAACTATTTTCAAGCTGAATTTACTTCTCGGCTTTTGGAAGAAATCAATACTTTGACAGAACAGAGGATATATAACACAATGTTTATTTTTCACAGAGTAGACAAACTTGAAAATTCATTTTTTCACAGGCTTGGTTTCTATGGTTGCATTCCTTTGTTTAGGAGAATACGGGAAAGGAAAGAAAAAACAGATTTTTGAGAACAGAGAAGAAAATGGAGAGACTGTGTGAAATTTAGGAAAAAATAGGCAAACTTTTAAGTTCTCTTTCCTTTTCTTTTTCAACCCAATACTTCGCTTCTAATCCACCACCTTGTACATATATATCACACACAGAGTGGGTTTCCGAGCCTACCTATTTTCAAGGTTCGAAGTTGACAAAAATTCTGAGTTTTTCCTCTACAAATCTACTCTTAGGCCTTCCTGTAGAAAGGCTCATGTAGACGGTGTTCCCGCTCCTGTAGAATGCAATAGTGCTCCTGTAAAACCCAATAAACAGGAGGGTTTTGAAAAACTGGCAGAAAACGACTGGTTCGCTATTCTGAAGGTGGTAGGTGAGTGTTGCAGTCAAGAACTCGTGGATGTAAATGAAAACAAAAGGTGGTGGAGGCTTAGACCGCACTGTACTTAAGCTGATGGTGTGATTTGTGGGGACGAGGTGAGGTGGCAAGATGGGTACGTTATCACCATCTGGACCGTTGGTCCTTCTCCAGTGCTATTATGGTAGTTCATGTTGCATGACTGCCATCACCTCTATTATTCCCATTATATGCCACCACCACTACTGGTTGTGAGTTTTTTCTTCCTGAGTTGATAGGCCACACGTGCTGACTGCGTATTTGAACTGCGGTTGGAATTGGACAAGGCTCATTTGAACTCCACGAGGGTGTTTTGAACTGAACGAGGGTGGCCAGTTAGCTGGCCACCGATTCCGTTTAATCGTGACCATCCCAATAGTTCATGTAGTTCCTAGTTATTAATTCATGCAACCGAGGAATAGGTTTAGCCACTTACCTGTTAGTCGCTGCTGTGCTCAACATGCTGGACTTTGGCACTTAATTTTCTCATTGCTGCTACTGATGGTGCTCTGCATGCTCAGACTTTGGCTTATGCTAGTGATTTTTTGATCAGGCTCTGCTCCTTGCATGCTACATACATCTTGGCTGCGCTGACCCTATTTTTGGAGCTTGTTTTTTAAAGGGATCAACTGCTACAGGAATCTTGTAGGATTACCTGTAGCTGCTTCTCCCTCTAAAATTTCAGTCTGATGTTGGAGCAGGGGCTGAAGAGACAACTAAGGAAGGTTTTGAACGAAAGGAAGAACAACTGGAAGGAAACAGGTAAGAACACATGAAGAATGTTGCTATTTTATTCATTATATTTTTTTTTGGAAGAAAAAAACAAAGGAAACAAAATCCTGTGTTTTCTTGTGTGCAGGGAAGAAAAAAACGAGTGGAAATATGGGTGTGTAGGGATGGAATGGAGAATTAAGATGATGGATGGTGGCAGGGAGGTCCACAGGCCTTCTGAACAACTTTCTAGCCCTCAGATTCTTTTCTAAACTTGATTTTGAGCTCTTTGTGATTTCTACAGGAGCCTCCTGTAAAACGCACAAAGTTTCCTGTAGGATGCAAAATCTTCTGGACTAGTGAGACCAAGGCCTGAGAAAAGATAATGGCAATGGAGGAATGGACTATGAAGGTTATATGCAGCCTGATCATGTCCTTTTTCCTTGTGTGACCCTCCTGCAATCTGCAAATGCATTCAAAATAAGTTAGTTTTTTTTTTATGAGACAATTGGGGTGCCTCCAGGAGGTTTTCACCCTCACTGCCTACGCTGGGCGCCTCCAAGAGGTTTTCACTTAGGGATATTTTTTATTTTTTTGTTCTTTTTTCTCTCTTTTTTTTTTGTTTTGTTTTGTTTTGTTTTTTAGCTCAATGTGTGGGTGGAGTGGAGGCAGAGACCTGCTCCACTACCAACACTGTTTTACCCAAATTCTCAATGAATTCTTGCTTGGAAAGGGGCTACCTGTAGATCTTCAACCTATGCCCATTAACGAGCATGGGGATGGCTTCTTCATCAATGGTCCGTATTAGGACTGAACCATTGTCATTGCATTTTTCTACTGTGTATGGTCCCAACCATCTTGTCCTCAGTTTGCCCTTGAAATATTTATATCTTGAATCATACAACAACACCCAATCTCCTTGCTGGAATTGTTTTTTTTTAGATGTCTGTCATGCCATATTTTTTTATTGAAGTTGGACTACCTCTGAGTGGAGAAGTGCCTGCAATCTCTGTTCATCCAATCCATTTAGCTGAAGCAAGCTTTCCTTTTGTGCATGGCTGAGATCTAGGTCCAGCTGACCTACCATCCTTAATGTGTTATATTCAAATTCTATTGACAAGAGATCCTTCTTCCCATAAACTAGCTCATAGGGTGTGAACCCTGTGGTGGTTTTCCAAGTGGTGTTATAGGCCGAGGTGGCCTCAACCAATCGATCTGCCCAATCTTTCCTGCTGCTACTCACTACCTTAGTCAAAATTCCTTCCAAAGCTTTGTTAGTGACTTCCACTTATCTATTTGTTTGCGGATGATAAGGGGTGGAATTTCTGTGCTTAATATTGTGATGTGTGAGAAGGTCTTCAACTAGATTGGAGGTAAACTAGCTCCCTTGATCTGTGACTAACTCTCTTGGATAGCCAAACTTGTAAAAGATATTTTCCCTCAAAAATTCAGCTCTTTTTCTTTTGTTGCTGCCTTGATCACCTTTATTTTTGCCCATTTTGTCAGATAATTAGTACACACAATGATGTAAGATTTCTATTTTGAAGGAGGGTTTATAGGACCCACAAATTCCATGCCCCACTTCTCAAATGGCTCGAAAGTCACTTGAGGTTGCATGGGCATCTCATCCCTTGGAGTAGGTTTCCTCATCCTTTGACATTGGTCACATTGGCTAATATATCTTCTGACATCTTGATGAAGAGTGGGCCAATAGTAACCTGCTTGCAGAATTTTGAAGGTAGTCCTCTTTGCTGCAAAGTGGCCCCCACAGGGCCCATCATGATAGGTTAGGAGGATGTCAAAAACTTCCTCCTCCTGGACACATCGCCTCAAAATCTGATTTGGGCCAAGTTTAAAAAGATTGCCCCCAATCCAGGTGAATGGGGCACTCTTCCTCACGATCTTGCTCTTCTCTTTTGAGGACGGGTGTGGTGAAAACTGTGCTGAAACTAAATAATTTTCTATATCAGCAAATCATAGAGAGAGTACTGAAATAGCGAATAGGTGTTCATCTGGAATTTGATCATCCACCATTCCTTCTTCACCTGCAGGCAGATCTAGTCTAGACAGAAAATCAGCAACAACATTTTCTTTACCAGACTTATCAACAAAGGTCAAATAAAATTGTTGCAATAAAAGCAACCATCTAATGATGCGAGCATTTACATTTGGTTTATTCATCAAATACCTAATTACAACATGATCAATGTGTACAAATGTTTGATAGCCGGTGATGTAGTGTCTGAACTTATCTAGGGAATGGACTACAACAAGGAGCTCCTTTTTGGTTACAGTGTAGTTTAGTTCAACCTTGGATAGGTTTTTACTGACAAAATATATGGCATAAGGTAGATTCTCCTCAAATTGCCCTAAGGCTGCTCCTATCACTTTGTTCAAGGCATCTGTGAATGTGGAAAGGTAGGGCCCAGTTTGGACCTCTCAAAATTGGGGAAGTTACCAGTTTACCTTTCAAGGTATCCAGAGCCTCTTGACAGTTGTCAGTCCATATGAACTCAACATCTTTTCCCAAGAGGCCAAACAATGGGGAGGCCAGCTTACTAAAATCCTTGATGAATCTTCTATAATACCTTGCTAGGCCTAGGAAACTCCGAACATCTCTTACCTTTTGAGGAGGTGGGACCCTTTGGATGATAGCAATCTTGTTGGGATCCACCTGTAACCCTTGCTGAGAAATTGTATGACCTAGCATGGTCCCTTCAGTCATCAGGAATTCGCATTTTTTCAGGGCTGAGGGATAGGTTCATTTCGATGCATTTGGTTAAAAATTTTCCCAAGTTAGTCAGAGCTTCCTGGAAATTAGAACCATAAGGGGTAAAGTCATCCATATAGATTTCCACTGAATCATGCACCAGTTCAACAAATATGCTCAATACTTCTCTCTGGAAGGTGGCAGGAGCATTACATAACCCAAAAGGAAGGACTCAGTAGGCAAATGTACCCCAAGGGCAAGTGAAAGTGGTCTTATCTTGGTCTTCCAGGCTGATTTGGATCTGGTTGTACCCGCTACACCCATCTAGGAAAGAGAAGAACTTCTTCCCTGCCAGGCCATCTAACACTTGATCTATGAAAGGCAAAGGGAAATGGTCCTTCTTGGTGGCCTTGTATAGTTCCCATTGATCTACACAGGTTCTCCACTTCCCATTTTTCTTTGGCACTAGCACCAAAGGAGAAACCCATTCACTGTCAGAGATTGGGTAGATGAACCCTGCATCCAACAAATTTTGCAATTCTTCTTTGACAATGTCCTTAAGTGCTGGATTCATCCTCCTTTGAGGCTTTCTGACTGGTTTAAAATCTTCTTTAATGTAAATGTGATGAGTACAAACTGTAGGGTGGACTCACTTCATCTCCTTATGGCTCTAAGCAAAAGCATCCAAGTGATTGTTCAATAAGGTACACAGTTCTTTCTCCTCAGAGGTGGATAGGGCTGAGTTGATCTTCAAGATTCTTTCTGGGCCAAATCCCACATTCTTAACTCGGAGAGAGGTTGGATCAGTCACATAGAGATCAACTACAGGATTGGTCTGGGTTTCTTCCACCAACTCTTCTAATGGCAACACACTAGGGGGTGGATTCTGAATCAAGTTTTCAATAAGGTCATCCTTGGTTTGTGGTCCCCCCATGGTATCCTCTATTGTACAAAATGGTACGGAATAGACTTCAACCTCATCTTCCTCCTCCAATCAGAGGGGTAATTCATGTTCTAATAGAGGTTGGGTAGGAGGATATAGGACTAGCTGTTTGGACATATGCCCATTCTTGATTATCATGTTCCCAGCATGACAACTGATGTAGGCATTTGCAGTAGCCAACCAAGGTCTTCCCAGGATGATAGGATACCCGGTGAGCTTTGCTTTTGGCTGGAGAACCAGGAAATCAGAAGGATACTCCCAAGAGTCAATAAAGACCATTACATCTTCCACAATCCCCTCAGGGGTCATGGTGGAGTGGTCTGCTAACTGCACTACTGTTGAGGTCTTTCTTAGGGAACTCTGAAGGTTGAGTTTGAGCATAGTGTCCCTGGTCATCACATTAATGGCAACCCCTATATCAATTAAGGTATGGGGGATTATGGTGCCATTGATGTGGACATCAACTACATGATTCCCAGGGTCTAGATATTTTAGACAGATTACCTGCCCCAACATTAGGTCGGACAGTTGTCTTATGACATTGATAGTTGGGGCATCTCTCTTGCGCTTGCCTGGGTGTCTGAAGCACTTCTCCTTGATCATCTTGTTGTATATGGGCACATCTTTTATGGCTTGAAGAAGTGGTATTTTTACACATAACTATTTTAATTCTCCTAGAAGTTCAGTTTCTTTTGGGGTCGGTTGTGTGGTTCCAGTTAGTCTCTCAGGAAAGGGTGGAATGACTTTTGGTTCACTTTCCTGTTTTTCTTCCTCATCCTCCTTAAGGGGAGGTTGGCTATCTGGGAGAACCTTCCCAGATTGTAGGTTAATCTCCTGAATCTCCACAGCATAGGTCGGACATGATGTTTCTCCACTATATACCTACTGGGCCTGTCTGTTGTTGGGGTTCAGGTTCGGTTGAGTAGGTATTTGGGGTTGTCTTGGTGGAGCAAGATGTAGTGGTTGTGGTTGAGCATGTGGTGGAGGAAAAAGAGTGGGAGGAGAGTTGCACTGGGGCCTCCACCCTTGTTGAGGTGCATTCCATTGAGGCTGTAGCTGAGCATAAGAGTGAAACGAGTGAGCAACTGGCGGAGCCTGGTATTGAGGAGGATATGACCAAGGAGGGGGTGTGGACTAGGAAGGATTAGCAGGGGGACCCCAAGAAGGCATGGAAATGGCTTGATTGGGGTTGTAATAAGTCTGGGATGTCCCTTGCATTCCTTGTTGGTAAGGTTTGGGTCCATGTGGCATCCTTTGGTTCATGAAATAGAGTGGTTCAATGGCTCCTTCAGCCCCCTTATATGCAGCTTTGATTCCGAGCAAGGATGGGTACTGATTTGTAGGATGGTCTTCTTCATAGACTAAACACACTTCTATAGAGTGCAATGGACATTCATTCCTAGGATGCTTTTTAGTGCACTTGGGACAACATATGGCCAAAGCCCTCTCGGCTTCTTCTTGCTTCCTTTTGATATGCAGGGTATCCATTTGCATGGCAAGAGTTTGCGTCATCTCGCTCTTGAAATCTTCCAGCCGATTCTCAAGTTCATTTTTAAGGGATGAACTAGATGAGGATGTACTGGCTAAAGGTTGACTTCCCCTACCTCTCTTTCTAGCTAACCTGGAATGGTTTTTAAACACAGTCTTTATGTCATCATAAGGCAGTTGGTAGATGTCTCCCCCAACCAGCAAATGGAGGGCATCTAGAAGGTCTTCAGGGACTCCTTTGAGCAGAACCAACTTCAGAGATTCGGGGTCAAGTGTGCACCTGGCCCTTTTATAACTAAGTTGAAACCTTTCTTCATAGTCTTCTAAAGATTCTTCCTTGGTATCCTTTGACCTACAATAGTCCCGATACTTCTTGTTAAAGGCTTGCTGCATCTGAGCCCAAGTTGTGATACTGTTTCTAGGTAACCCCATGAACTAGTGCAATGCTGCATCCTTGAGGGTAGAAGGGAACAATTTCAACTTCTGCTTGTCCTCTCCATAGTCATAGATTCAATAGAGAACAACAAATACAAACAAGAAGGTATCAGGATCCTCAGTAGTCAGTCTATGGAAGTGAGATAAGGCTGAAGGACTTATGCTTTTCATTTTTGTGTCCCCATTGTTCTCTCGGATAGGAAAGGAACCTTCTATTCTTTCCCCATCTCCTCTAACGTTTCTGTTTTCACCCATGGTCTCAGGAGGAATGGTTTCTTGCTCTTCTTCTGTTATAGCATCTTCGTATATCTCTGGAGGTTCACTTATAGGTTCTTCTGGATCATTGCCACCAAAGAAGAGAGAAGGGTGACTTAGTGATGTGGTCGGGGTGTTGGGTAGGAATTTTCCTGAATTGTCTCTTTTCCTACGAGGCATGAAAGGAAATATCTCTTTTTGGGTGATTTTTGTGTTTTATCTGCTTGTACCTGCAAAAATGAAATGGATTGACCAACAACTTGAAAATAACTGAAATGAATCCATTTGAAATGGAAATTGTAGAATTGAAATGAAAGCAGGAAATGTCTAATCTAGGCTTGCTGAAATGAAATTGCAGAATTGAAATGAAAGCAGAAAATGTCTAATCTACACTTGCTGAAATGAAATTACAGAATTGAAATGAAAGCAGGAAATGCCTAATCTACGCTTGTTGAAATGAAAGCAGGAAATGTCTAGTCTACTTTTGCAGAATTGAAATTGCAGAATTGAAATGAAACAACTACTCTACTTTTGTTGAAATAAACTACTTAGCAGAATGTTGCAGAAGAAAATAGAAGAAAAACAGTAATCACAAAATACTCTGACGCTTCCCCGACAACGGTGCCAGAAAGAGTGGTGAGCTCCAGTATTGTAGCAATAATGCTGCAACTCCTATGGCTCCCTTCTTTACTTTTATCAACCCAGTAGTTCGTAACAAACTTGGAAGCGATGATGTTGTATGCACAAGTACTAGCTCTTACTGGAGGCTATCACTTGATCAACTGACGCAAGTTCTCTAGGAGCTTAAGCCAACTTCTATTTAGAAGAAGATTTTACTGTGATGGAATAAAGCTAACTCTATAGGGCCTATTCTATTTGCAGAAAGAGAAGGAAAACTGAAATGAAACACAAACCCTAGCAAACCCTTGTTTACCCACTAACCCTACTTGTGCAAGAAAAGAGATGGAAACTACTGAGATGTGTGCCATTGACCACTAAAAAGGTAAATTGCATTTATTCAAGCTACTTCTAAATAAAAATGACAAGAAATCATCTTTTTGTACTTTTATGTGGGATTATTATGCTTATGATTTGACTGGTTGTGACTGTGCAGAGGTTTGGTGGCAAAGGACGATGGAGTTGGCTTTTTCACATGGTGAGGAAGGTGTGGAGAGGTCCTAAGAAGTCCCTAATATCCTTGTGGAGACTTCCATTGTGATCAGACTTCGAAAAATCACACGCAGGAACTTCTATAGGAGGCTGCAGGGGATCTACAGGAGGATCTATAGGAGGAGGCCGAAAGTGGTTTTTGGAGGTTTGAAGGTGGAAAATATGATGGGAAAGGTAAAATTAAGGTTTGATGATGGTGTTGATGGGTCTATAACTTGTCCAAGAAGATCAAGGCCAAAGGAGACGGTTGGATTTGTTCAAATGGTGAGAAAACAACTGTATGGAAAAAAACACAGAAATTAGGGAAGTTTGGCGAAATGTGGCGAATGAGTGGAGAAAATCTTGAGAGATGAACTGGTATAGGCTATGTTATGGAGGAATGATGAGCTAGAATGTTTTACAAGATATCTGCACACTTACTTCTCAGAACTGACCAAAGCAAGAACCGAAAAACAGAGTGTTGTCTATTTTAACCTAAATTCTGACCTAAAACTAGAAAAATACCAAACAGTACTTTATGAACAGAAAATTATGTGAGAAAACCATGGTGAATGAACATGAAATGATCTAAGCATGTGAATCCAAACTAATATCAACTTCTCCAACTCAGAATATCACACTAGCAGCTGCATTGGAAGAGAAAAAACTGTGTTTTTGGTGGCAGCAGTAGTGCCTTGACCTCAAATCATGGTCCTAAGGAGGGAAAAAGGAGATCAAGACCTGCTGGTAGCCTTTTTGGATCTTTTTTTGTTATTGCAGCAAACTACTTAAGCAACTTAAAGCAAAAAAAATTGTTCTAACCATCAAAATCAACCTAATTTAGCAAAGCAAGATTAACCTAAAAAATAGAAATTATCTCATGAATGCAAGAAAAAGCATATAAATAAACAAAGGAGGTGCTGGGTAGCTTGGGTTGGGCCCTAACCCAAGAGCTTCATCCCTCTAGAAAAAGATCAGTGCTGGTTCAAAATGTGGTTCATCTTCATTTATAAAAAAAATAGCAGTTACATCACAAAACTGTCTTCAAAAAAGGCTCAAAAATGAGCTGAGTATGAAGCTGCACAAAAGGGCGAAAATATACTATGAAATGGCTAACCTACTGAGGCTTGAAGCCTTATTATTTATACAAGTGGGGACTCCCAACAGTCCTCCTAAACTTAAGGAACTCGGCTGCCTAGAACTGAAGATAACAACAACCCTACTTGACTTGCTCGGCTGCCCCTTTGAGTCATCAATGTGGGCCTTTGATGAAGAATTTGAGGAAGGGGTCATTAATGAAGGAGACACCCCTCCTATAAGTCCTCATCTCTGTTTTCTCGAGTTTGGCTGTCATTTTTCTCATAAATTCTCGGTCCTTGTCCAAAATTGTCCAAAAAATTTGCAATAAACACTCATTAGACTACATGGCAAAGTGACCATCCCCATTCACTCTATTGACATAAATATATTCAAAAACATGCACAAATCTATTGATAATGGTGGATTAAATGCAAATAATAGGCACAATGAGCCCATATAGTTACCCATTTTTGGGCCTCATCAAGCGCCGTGTTGGGTTGTGTTATATTCTTTCCATGACTAGCCCATGTAGTTAACCGGGGGTTAGAGGGGGGGTGGTCACAGGGGTACCCATAACCCCGCTTTATGGGGTCCGGGGTAGCGCCCCAGAAAATTTTGGTTTTGGACCCTATGTTAGGTTAGGCGGACCTACCTATGGTTTTGTGCATGATTTTCACACATGTTTTTTGGATGCGATGGTTTTCGGTCCATGATTTTGGACGTGATGGTTTTTCGACCATGGTATTGGATAATTCAGCATGTATAAATATGTATTGTAACATTGAAAGGAACATAATGAAAAATCAAGCTGGTAGTCCCGGTTTTGGGGTCCAGGGGAAAATATATGTGTATATGTGTTTTATGTGTTATGCTCTCGCATTGTTTATTTTCTGTGTTTTAGAATTCATATGCAGGTAATTTCTGTATAGGGTTAAAACACACATTTGGTATTAGAGTTGTTTTGGCTTCAAGGGGATGCCTTTGTTGCTGAGGGGTTTCGCTCGAGCCTGTGGTAAACCCTGTTCAGTGGGAGATCAGCGAGATCGATTCTGGTGGTGAAAGAAGATGGCGAGCAGTGGAAAGATAGAGATCGAGAAATTTAATGGTCAGTGTTTTGAGTTGTGGAAACTCAAGATGGAGGATCTGTTGGTGGATAAAGATCAATGGGTCGTGGTAGATCTAGGTACTAAACCAACGGGAGTGTCTGATGAAGAATGGAAGAAGTTGGATCTGAAGGCAAAGAGCACAATACCATTGTGTGTCTGATATACAATATTGCTGAATGTATCAGGGGAAGCTACGGTAAAGGATTTGTGGGACAAATTAGGGACTTTGTACCAATCTAAGTCTCTAGTGAATAAATTGTTCCTGCGGAAAAAGCTGTATAACATGAGGATGAAAGATGGAGACTTGGTGACAGAGCATCTGAACACATTTAATACTGTGGTAAGTCAGTTAGCATCTATTGATATTAAAATTTCAGATGAAGATAAGTGCATCAGTTTGTTGTGTTCTCTACCAGATTCATGGGATAGTTTGGTTATTGTAATAGGTAGCAATGCAACTGCCTTTCAGTTTAATGAGATAGTCTCATCCTTGCTGACGGAGGAGAAGAGACGGAAAAATATGGAGATCTAGAATGGTGATGCCTTGTTTATACGAGGACGGTCCCAGAACGAAAACAAAAATAAGTCATTGAGTGGGAGATCTAAATCTAGAGGGAGATCTAAGTCTCCAGGAAAACCTGTAAACGTGGTGTGTGGGAAATGCGAAAAGGAAGGGCACTACAAAAGGGACTGTAAATCTAAAACTCCTGATAAAGGAAAGGGATATGATGATGCTCCTTCTGCAGAGGCGAAAACTACCTCAGATGAAGGTGGGGATGTGTACTTGGCTTCTTCAAGTACACATGTAGATCATGAGGCATGGTTGATTGACTCAGGTGCATCCTTTCACTTTACTCCCCATAGAAAGTGGTTATGTGAGTATGAGAAATATGATGGTGGTGATGTCTTCTTGGGGGATGATAGAAAGGCTAGAATCATTGGTCGTGGAAAATTAAAGTTGAAGCTGCAAGGTGGAAGGGTTAGAACACTTCTAGGTGTTCTGCAAATTCCTACATTAGCTAGAAATTTGATTTCTGTTAGCAAGTTGGATGATGCAGGTGTAAAAACAGTGTTCGAGAAGGATACCTGCAAGATGGTTTGGGGAGCACTGGTATTCATGTGGGGAGTTTAGATTGGAACTTTGTACAAGCTGTAAGGCAGCACAGTTGTTGATGGGTGCAACAATTTTGTGGTTCTTGAAAGTGGAGCAGAAAATCTAGTGGTCTTTGGAGAGAAGACCATGTTGTGGCATTAAAGGCTTGGACATATTGGAGAGAAGGGCCTTCCAATACTTCATGGTAAATTTATGGTAGAAGGTATGAGTAATAGCTCTTTGTTTTGATTTCTGTGAAAATTGTGTATATGGGAAGCAGAATCGGGTGAGTTTCCCCTCTGGTAGTAAGAGGGCGAAATAGATATTAGATCTTGTGCATAGTGATGTGTTTGGACCTGTGAAGGTTCTATCACTGGGTAAGTCTATGTACTATGTATCATTTATAGATGACTTCTCACGGAATATGTGGATATATTTCCTTAAAAAGAAATTTGAAGTCTTTGACAGGTTTAAATAATTTAAGGCTCTAGTGGAAAACCAGATAGAGAAGAAGATAAAGGTGTTGAGGACAGCTAACAGTGGAGAGTTTTGTAGTGAGGAATTTGAAGAATTCTGTAAGAAGTGTGGTATAGCATGGCATAAGGCTGCTCCATATACACCTTAGTAAAATGGAGTTGCAGAAAGAATGAACAAGATGTTGATGGAAAGGGCAAGAAGCATGCTCAGTGGTGCCGGGTTAGGACAAGAATTCTGGGCAGAGGCAGTGGAGACAACATGTTACCTGGTCAATAGATCACCTTCATCAGCGTTGAAGGATAAAACTCCACAAGAGGTATGGACTAGTAAGAAACCCTCTCTTTCACATTTGAGGGTATTTGGATGTGATGCATATGTACATGTTCCAAAGGAGAAACGAACCAACTTGGATAGTAAATCTGAAAAGTGAATCTTTATTGGGTATAAGGATGGTTTAAAAGGTTATAAGCTTTGGAACCCAGTAACAAGGAAGGTTGTGTACAACCGAGATGTGGTGTTTAGAGAGGTGAAAAATGTTATTAAACATGAAGTTCAACCAAAGGAACTGAGAAGATAGAGTTTGAGCTAAAGGAGGAAGAACCAGACTCTACAGCAGAGGAGGAATGAGAAGATGAAGAGCCACAAACTCCGGGTGTGAGAAGATTAGTTCGAGAAAGAAGACAGCCATAAAGGTATAGTCCATCTACTTTATGTTCAAATTTTGCTTTATGTATTACTGATGATG
Source organism: Pinus taeda (assembly GCA_000404065.3). Classification (NCBI taxonomy): domain Eukaryota; kingdom Viridiplantae; phylum Streptophyta; class Pinopsida; order Pinales; family Pinaceae; genus Pinus; species Pinus taeda. The sequence continues at coordinate 11,104 of APFE030522455.1, read as the reverse complement.
ATCCCAGAACTGTGAAAGAAGTAGTAGATTCAGAGGATGAAAAACTCTGGAAAAAGGCCATGGTTGATGAAATGGCATCTTTGCACAAAAAAGAGGCTTGGGATCTGGTGTAGTTGCTGGCTAGAAGGAAACCCATTGGCAGAAAATGGGTGTTCAAGAAGAAGACAAATGAAGAAGGAAAGGTGGGGAAATACAAAGCTCGGTTGGTAGGAAGAGGTTATTCCCAGGTGTAGGGAATTGATTTTGGTGATATTTTTTCTCCTGTTGCCAAGGTAACTTCTATTAGATTAATTTTATCTGTTGCTCCTACTTTTGATTTTGAGGTAGAACATATGGATGTGAAGACAACATTTCTTCACGGGGATCTGGAAGAGGAAATATGCATGAAGCAACTTGAAGGCTTTGCGGGGAAGGGTAAGAAAGAACTGGTATGAAAGTTAAGAAGTCTCTGTATGGGTTAAAACAATCACCAAGGATGTGGTATCAGAAGTTTGATACATTTATACGGGGACTTGGCTTCACCAGAAGTAAAACAGATCATTGTGTGTATTTTAAATTAATTGGTGACCGTGTTATTTATCTGGTCTTGTATGTGGATGATATGTTGCTGGTTGGAAATGACAAAGAAATATCTAAGATTTGAAGACCCAATTGTCCTCCAAATTCGTCATGAAAGATCTTGGTGCTGCAAACTATATTTTGGGCATGGAAATTAAAAGAGATTGGGCAAAGAGGAAGCTCTAGTTAAACCAGAGGAAGTATGTCGACACAATACTGCATAAGTTTAATATGCAGGATAGTAAATCAGTGAAGGTTCCTATTCCTGTAGGTGTAAGGTTATCTGCTGAACAATGTCCCAAGACACAAGAAGAGGAAGAGGACATATCCCGTGTTCCATATGCAAGTGTAGTCGGTAATCTGATGTATGCAATGGTCTATACTAGACTAAACATTTCACATCCAGTGGTAGTATTGAGCAGGTTTATGTCAAAACTAGGAAAGGAGTATTGGACAACAGTGAAGCGGGTTTTCAGGTATTTGCGTGGCACTAGTGATTATGGTTTGTGCTACCAAGGGAGAACAGGATTGGAAAGAGTGTTGGATATTTTTGGCTTTGTTGATGCAGACTGGGCTGGAGATATGGATCAGAGAAGATCTACAAGTGGGTATGTGTTTAACCTATTTGGAGGTGCAGTTAGTTGGATAAGTAAGAAACAATATGTAGTGGTACTATCAACTACAGAGGCAGAATACATGGAAACCACTCATGCAAGCAAGGAAGCAGTTTGGTTGTAGAGATTGTGTTCAAGTATGGGGTTAGTACAAGAAGCTATAAGGATAGACTGTGACAACCAAAGTGCAATTTTCTTGGCAAAGAACCCCACATATCATTCAACGACAAAGCACATTGATGTTCAGTATCACTTTGTGAGGGATATGATAGAAGAAAAAAAGATGTTGCTGGTAAAGGTGGACACGTTGAAGAATACTGCATATGGATTGAAAAAATCTGTGAGCTTTGAGAAGTTCTCTTGGTGTAGAGAAATAATGGGCATTGCAGGACTGGATAAATGACTAAGCTCTCTTGTGGCCCCCTGTGGAAAGAAAACAATAAGTGGGAGAATGTTGGGTTGTGTTATATTCTTTCCACGACTAGCCCACGTAGTTAAGCAGGGGTTAGAGGGGGGGAGGTCACAGGGGGTTTGAGGGGTACCCGTAACCCCACTTTATGGGGTCCGGGGTAGCGCCCCGAAAAATTTTGGTTTTGGACCCTATGTTAGGTTGGGCGGACCCACCTATGGTTCTGTGCATGATTTTAGCACATGTTTTTTGGACGCGATGGTTTTCGGTCCATGGTTTTTTACGCGATGGTTTTCAGACCATGGTATTGGATGCTTCGGCATGTATAAATATGTATTGTAACATTGAAAGGAACATAATGAAAAATCAAGCTAGCAGTCCCTGTTTTGGGATCTAGGGGAAAATCTTTGTGTATATGTGTTTTATGTGTTATGCTCTCGCATTGTTTATTTTCTATGTTTAGAATTCATATGCAGGTAATTTCTGTACAGGGTTAAAACCTACACACCGGATGTGAGATTGAGATTGTGATAAGAAAACGAGGCCCCCAGATGTGATGTTCCACAGACTGTATTTCTTAAGCTCCTTACATTCGGGATATCAACTAATGCAGTGTAAGGGGTTATTAAAGGTTTTTCAAGTAACAAAGGAAAAGGCCCTCACGCGACAATTGAAAGCCTTAGCGCCCAAAGGACTAAGTGCTCGGTTCAAGCTCTCAATCACATAAAAGAAGAAGTGGAAGGGGGATGTACTCCCAAGGGCGTAAAGGGAAGTCGGGCTCGTTTGTTTCATGATGTTCCTATGTTAAAGGGCCAACATTTGAAAGGATCCTATGTACACCATGAAAAACGACACCAGACTTTTCAGGGCATCGATATTATCTAACAGAAAGATACAAATGCGTATGAGTTGGCAGCTATTTTAGAGGCTGTTAAAGACTGAGAGTGACCCAGAACCAACCGAGAGAGGATTAAACATGATTTAGCAGGAACACGCAAGGAACAAAGGCTAGCAAAGAAGAGTGACATGAATATATTTCAAGAAACCATCATTTCAATTGTGATGGATTAATTCCGTTTTGTTGTTTTGATCACTGTATTGTTATTCTGTTTTTCTTTCAAGAAAGGAATCTCCTTGCTGTAATAGTTAGAGGATTTACGCTGAGACAACCATTCATACAGACAACTTTAAATTTTCACCTGAAAATATTTTCGTAACTGATTTCCTTACCTTCCCTCTCATTATAAAAGGGAGGAAGAAACATTGAAGAACTGTTCTAAATTCTAGGAAAAAACTGTACGTTCTTTTGAAGTTGTATGGATTCTAGATCTACATCTTTCTTAATATGAATGAAACAATGGTGATTCCCATGTTCGAGTATTATAATATGTTTCTTATATAAACTTCCATTATGTTCGCACTTCCTCTCTGATTTCAAGCAACTGTAGCTGCTAGAAATATCTCTTATATTAGACTTACATATTGATTGGTGTTAACTAGTTAATACATATGCTTGTATGCAAGTCTGAGATTATATCTTTAAATGTGCACTTCCTGAAATCATAGAATTCACTCTTCTTACATCCACCTGTCTATATTTAACTTAGATAAGTATAGAACTCTTGATGTTTCAAGCTTTATGCGATGAGTTATTATTCTCTTTCTCTTCTTTCATTATTCTGCAAAATTTTATTAAACTGTAAGTCCTTGATTACTCAGCCCCCACTTGTTTTTGCCTTATTATTGTGAGTTGTATATGTGAAAGGATACCAGAAATACATGGCTTATATCCTTGGATGAAGGGACCAACCCATGTTGTTACGTGTATATTTGTATATTTGTAATTACTATATGTATAAGATGCAGATGATGCCTTCAGTTTCTTGAGGATCATATGAGATGCATATAATTTAGATGTGCCCAGGCACTAGTCTTGTAAGCAATCTAAGGTTGTCTCTGGGAGAGATAACATATTCTATGATACCATGTTAAATTTCCTTGAAACTCTGCAACTACTTAGATGAATTACTAAAACAAGGCAACTGAAAACTGAAACCAAATTTACTTTCAACAAGATACAAAGTTTCTTAACAAATTATAAGCATCAAAATAAAACACTAGAGATAAAAAAACATCACACAAATTAACACACTTTTTTACCTAGGACACACAAAAGGGTAAAGGTACCTTATTTTTTGTGGTATTTTATTGATAGTTCTTAATTAATTGGATCTATTAAAATTCACGCTACTTACTGTAGCCAAAAATCTATCTCTGAGAAGGCGAACTGCTTCTTCTCACTAATCTCATATGATACAATTGATCTTGGCCTACCCTGATCACTGCTTGATATTGGACCTCTAGCACATAACTATTCCCTTGTTGAATAATCTTGACTTTCCCTTGCAATCCCTGATTCCCGCTCCTTAATATTTGTGCACTAGAAGCTCCTATTCCATTTTGCACTAGGTCCCTATTTCCTAGTGCACAAAAGGCTCCTAAATCCTAACACATATCATCCTATTTATTTGCGCACTTGTGGTCTCCTATTTTTTAGGACACAAGCTCTCAATTCTGCACACACACAATCAAAGAGTGATCTTAAAAACATGTGATGATCTTGTGCCTTTGTCCTCCTCTTTATAGATCCAATTTGAGCATGCAAGGAAGGCCCAATTCAATTTTAGAATTCAAGTTCTGATAGCAAGTTAAATGAGAGTGATACTCTTTCTCTTTCCAATCAACACTTGGAGTCTTAACTCGTTCTTCCTTCACTCAATACTGAATACTAACTCGCTCTAATTGAAGTCTAACTCATGAGCTCACACTCATGGCTAGAGTAAGATGAATTGAGGTCTTCACTAGTTAAGGCACAAGCTAAAACACCTTCACTCGCTACATTTTCAACAATGGTTTTGGAGGGTAATGATATTACAAAGAAGAAATGTAAAATTTTCAACTTGTTGAGGCTTTGCACTCCATTTCTTGAAGATGAGACTTTGATGATAGGTCAAATCTAGCAACTTATGAGCCAAACAAGCTTAGATGTTGAGGCGATGAATTTTCTCTTAGAACATATTATGATCAATGATTGAAATTTTGATGCGAGGGATCGTTTCCAAGAACATAGTGTGATAAATGTTTGGATTTATGATATAAAATATTTTAAACGTCCTTATGAAAAAGGTGTCATTTTGTAAAACTATCTTTTTTTTCATTTTTTTTTTTGTGAAAATATTCATTTTGTATTGATCCCTTCAAGTTTTCAATTACTTTTATTATTCTTCCGATCCTATGTTTATTGAAGCAAATATTTGTCACTTTAGTTGCATATTTTATTATGTAATAATTATAAATAACTGATTTAATTTATTTTTATTATACATCATCATTTCAACTATATGTATATATCTTTTTAATTGACAATTTTTTTTTGAATTTATGCTACTTTGAATTTAAATAAATGTTTTTACTTATGGATTTTTGTGTGGTCTGAACTTTAGTCCAAAAGACATGAATATTAGAAGTATAAGGATTGTTGTTTGGAGTTCTAGGATTTACCAGATTAACACTAGAACATAGAAAAAAAACTATATGTTACCCATTACTCTAGTAACCAATATTCCAAGGAGTTTGGCATGCATTTAGCATTAATTCTAATGGAGTTGTTCATAATTGAAACTCTTCTCCTTTGAAGGCATCTACTAGAACTTAGGAAGAAATAAAGAGACAACCATATAGAATTATATTTGGTGATACTAGCCAACATATAATTCAATCACTCCAGGGTAGTAACAAAGGATGGACATAACAATGGGACTTGTAATAACCACTTCTAATCATCACCCTCTACGACCAAATCCATATGGATGTAGAATTATAGAGTGGTTATACCTTCCTATGCTTTAGCTTTGGATTCTCATGCTAAGGTACCTTCATTTCCTTGCATATCTTCTCAATCGCAACTTCAATTCCTCACACAACAGTAATCAAAGATTCATATTGTTAATATATAAAATTCAATTTATCTAGTATTTGCCTATTGCAAGTTCATTTCTCCTAAACAATTTAGGCAATGAAAGTCTTATTTTTCCAATAAAACTCCACTAATTTTAATTATTTGGTTTCATTACTTTTGGAGAAACCCATATCAAGGACATACTTTAGTAGTTGTATCTATCTATATTGTATAACTGTGCCCTTGATTTTCTCAAATAAGGTTCTTAATCTAGACCTACAAATTGCATATGATATTCTCATATTATTTCCATGGTCTCCATCTAAGCATTGGTCATATTATACTCATGGCCATGTGTTGTTAGGTTCATATATGCTATTGGTCTTAAAAATGAACATGAAAAGACACAATAGAATGTGAAGAGTCATGAGGAGTCTAAGACACCTATTGGAAGATGAAACCAAGTGTCATAAGAAAATGTATTTATGTGTATTATACAAATAAGAAATGCATCTTATAATTATCTAAATATATATTCCATTGTTGTGAATATGATAATTTAGCCCACCTTACCTCATTCACTCTATCTTCTCATCGCATTTTGATTTGTCCATTCTTGTCTCCATATTTCCTATCTATCTTGCTAGAAATATAATACCCACTATTTAATTGGAAAGCAATCCCCATGGTAAGGAACTAGATGATAGAGTAAAACAAGATACACTAAACAACAAATTACTCAGGACTGATCACCAAATTAGAAATACACCACCCACTAGTGAATAATAAATCAATCCCAAAATTAAAGAGCAACTAGCTACACTAGTGAACCAAGGTATGCTTAATATCAAGCTACATTTTTGAAACAAAAAAGTCACTAACTAAACTAACCATAGACCAAAGAATATCACTTTAAATGCAACTAGGAGGGCCACCATAATTTTCATCATTTTATCCCACAAAACTTCACAATTCCCACATATCTATTTCAAGCCATAGACTAATGGATTCCATATCCATAAAGTGTATTAATGTAGATGTGGCGTGAAAATATACATCGAGGATGATCAACTCATGCTATGATGGATTTGAGCTCCCACTTCATCCTCTCCTATTCCATTGTTTTCCTCACCATAATGAGATACCATAGGGACCTTTCCTATGGCATGAAACATGCCCCTCGAACCTCCCTCTTCCATAACATTCCATATAGGAAGTGACATTATCAATGTTGTGTGAGAGGTTTTTTGAAATTTCCTCGTGGTTTGCATATTTATATTGTAGGAGGATGAAGAGTTCATATGTATTTGGGGTTTCCAAGAATGCATACATAGTTTGTACTACTCATTAATGTACCTATATATTGGAGAAATACTACATATTTATAGTAGTTGGGAGATGTCTTTATCTATTATGGAAATAAATATATAAATTCAAAGATATTTTTTATAGATAAATGTCAATACCATTCATACGAAAATAGATAGAACAAATGCTTCAACTACCATCAAATTGGACATTTGATGGTTAACATAAAAGAGAGAGGAATACAAACACCATAGATCTAATAACATTTGTCATAGGTTGGCATACTTTCATGCCTCTAAAAGAAAATCCCCCATATGGGTTTAATTGTTTCTAGATGCCCTAGTATTGGTCCAGGTGGATATTGGTGGCCACCCACCTATTCAACTTGGACCCCCACCGCTATTTCTTTTAGTTTCCTTAATAGTAGCACAACTTACTATTTTTGGTAGTTTTTTGGGTTCTAAACTTCTAGAGTCGTTTTGAGGGTCTAAATGACATCTTTTGGGAAAACAGAGAGATTGAAAAAGTGAAAGATTAACTTATAGGTACTTTTTTGGCCTCCTCTTGGAAATATTCGAAACAAGGTATTGTGATAGCCAAACCAAGATCATATGCCAAAACTACGACCCCAAGAATATGACGTTCCAACTAACCCCAACAGGCTCCATAAGTGTTTGGCGCTTCATCTCCTAGGGTTAGGTTTTTGGATATTTAGGGCTTCTCATTGCTCCTTAATGATAAAAATTCCTTCAATAATCATTGTAATAGATTTCACAAGACATGTAGCCACCACATCTCTTATTAGAGATAAACTACCATCGCATGAGCTAGTTTAAATCCATTATGCATGTAACAGTTTTCAGTACTTTGTTATTAATGAGTTGAAGTTCTATTTTTGTTGCATTTATATGTTTCTATTCATATCTATATTTCATTTCGTTCCTTCATAAGTCTAGATCAGTGATATAAGAGAATATTTCTCTTTCTTTATTTTTCTATGCATGTCCCCAACAAGGTCAGGGTATAAGGAGTTAGGGCTAAAACTGGTTGAACCTTTGCAAGACTGACCTTGCTAACTCCAATGGTCTCTCGTGGTGAAAGAAAATAAATATGAGGGATAAGGAGATCCTTACAAAATATTGCTCGAAGAGTCCCTCGAGTGACAAAGGAACGCAATGATGGACAAGTTTGCTTAGATACTTCGATGGATGCTTATTGACGACACATCTTCATCCAGTAGTCACTTCGGAGACACCGCCCCCTTCAAGGTACACGTAAACTTAGATATCCCTATATTTTAAGGTCAAATAGATGTAGATGTTGTATATAAATGGTTGAATATGTTGAAAGGTTACTTTTTAATCCATAGTTTCTATGATAGGGAGAAGATTACTTTTGCGCTACTTAGGGCTGTTGCCTATGTCAAGGACTCGTTGGAAACTTACTATGAGAAAAGGGCTGAGGAACCCTTTATTTACAGTCGCCCCCTCTTGGATTTCTTTCTAAGACACTGTAAAGGAGCAATATTACCCTGTGGGGAGCTATGAGGACAAGTACATATAGTGGAACACATTACAAAAACAAAGGGACCAAGATGTGCATGAGCTAACAAATAATTTTCATACTCTACGTGCACCTGGTGCTCAAGTACCACAACTATCTGCAAAAATACATTTAGGAAGAAATGGAGTTTTTGCACATCTCCTCACTTGGTGCATCACATCGATATGATGCCAAGATTGAACACAAATTTAAACAAAAGAAGCACAACTTTGGATCTGTAAATTAGAAGCAGGGAAGGAGCGCCCCCAAACCACAAAAAAAGGAAAACGCTAAGGCGGGTTGACTTAGGACAACCTGCTGAAGCCGCAAGCAAAGAAAAATACCACGAAGATAAAGAAGGACACAGGAAAGTGGTGTGCCTTTCGTAAGAGCCCCACTCACAACACAAGTGAGTGTTGAGCCAAGCAATCACTGGTGGCCGAGCTAAAGGCTTCAGAGTTAGATGCATCTTCCAACTCTAAGTCAGAACCTAACAAGGGTAAGGAAAAAGGGAAGCATATTATTGAAGCAGAGGCCAACACCACCATTCCAACCACCAAGATCCAAAATATTAAGCCTGAAGATCCAGAGTAAGAGGAGTGTCTCTTCCACTCGCATATGTGGATGAAGGGGTCTCTGCTACAGTTCATTGTAGATAGCGGGAGCCAAAAGAACCTCATTTTAGTAGAGGCTTTGAAGTGGTTTTACCTACCAATCACATGACATCCGCAATCGTACACCATCAGGTGGCTTCACCAAGGACGAGATCTCCATGTTAGCGATAGTTCCACCTTCCCTAAAACATCAAGTCCTTCACAAATGAGGTACTGTGTGATGTTTCTCCTCTTGATGTTTGTGATGTATTATTAATCCAACCATACTTGTGGAAGTGTCATGTTGTGTATGAGTTGAGGCCTCACAATGTTACTATTACTTTGGGCAGTAAGTTATATAGACTATTGAAGGTAGCCCTACCTACTTCCATCTCTTTGATATATGCTAAGAAATGCAGTAAGACCATCTCCAAGACCAAGAAATTTCTTTTATTTTTTTATTCGTTCTCAAAGTAAGGGGAAGATCATGGCCACATTCATGGCCCCGTGAAATTTTCTACCCCACAATAGAAGCAAGTGGATAAGGTTGTGGAAGAATACAAGGAAATCTTCTCCTCACCCACAGGGGTACCCTTTCATTTTCAGGTAAAGAATCCAATCGATATGACTCCCAGAGCAACTCTACTGAATGGGCCAATATACGATCACTCCATTATAGAAAATGAAGAGATTAATTGGTAGGTCCAGGATTTGTTGCAAAAAAGGGAATATCCAACCAAGTTCCTTATATCGTGGGAGACCAATTATACTTGTATAGAATAATGATGGAACCTAGAGGCTCTATATTGATTCTTGGGCACTAAACAAAATCACTGTCAAGAATAGGTATCCAATCCCATTGATTGATGACCTTCTGGACCAACTCAGGGGGACCCATTATTTCAGCAAGATCAATTTGAAGTTTGGCTATTACTAGGTTCCAATAGATTCCATAGATGTATGGAAAACCACCTTTAAATAAAAGGAAGTCCTTTTTAAATGGTTGGTCATTCCTTTTAGGTTGAAAAATTCACTTGCTACTTTTATGAGACTGATGGATGACATCTTGCGGCCCTTCACCAACTTGTTCGTGGTTGTTTATCTAGATGACATCCTCATCTTCAACAAGAGTTGGGAAGAGGACTTGCAACACATTCGACAAGTACTTCAAACCCTATGGAAGCACAAACTGTGTGACAACTTGGATAAATGCAGCTTTAGCATGGGCTAGGTCCAATATCCAGGTTAGTCATTTTTCCAGCCCTGAAACACCCATTGTTTCTCTACACCCAGAGAACTTCTTAGAGCTAATAGATTTTGTCAATGCATCTGCAATATTCTTCAAAGTGTCCACCTTTACCAGCAACACCTTTTTGTCTTCTATCATATCCCTCACAAAGTGATACTGAACATCAATGTGCTTGTCTTTGAATGATAAGCAGGGTTCTTTGCCAAGAAAATTGCACTTTGGCTATCACAGTCTATCCTTATAGCTCCTTGTACTAACCCCATACTTGAACACAATCTCTGCAACCAAACTGCTTCCTTGCTTGCATGAGTGGCTGCCATGTATTCTGCCTCTGTAGTTGATAGTGCCACTACAGATTGTTTCTTACTATCCAACTGACTGCACCTCCAAATAGGTTAAACACATACCCACTTGTAGATCTTCTCTGATCTAGATCTCCAGCCCAGTCTGCATCAACAAAGCCACGGATATCCAACACTCTGTCCATTCCTGGTCTTCCTTGGTAGCATAAACCATAATCACTAGTGCCACGCAAATACCTGAAAACCCGCTTCACTGTTGTCCAGTGCTCCTTCCCTGGTTTTGACATTAACCTGCTCAATACTCCCACTGCATGTGCAATGTCTGGTCTAGTACAGACCATTGCATACATCAAGCTACCGACTGCATTTGCATATGGAACACGGGACATGTCCTCTTCCTCTTCTTGTGTCTTGGGACACTGTTCAGCAGATAACCTCACACCTACAGGAATAGGAACCTTCACCGGTTACTATCCTGCATATTAAACCTCTGCAGTATTGTCTCAACATACTTCCTCTGGTTTAACCAGAGCTTCCTCTTTGCCCAATCTCTTTTAATTTCCATGCCCAA
>APFE030522451.1:342846-354456 GCA_000404065.3 Pinus taeda | reverse complement strand
TTACCAGTACGCAGGCTTCTACCTGCAGAAGGCTACAACCTTCTTAGCTCTTGTACTAGCCATTCCATTTACTAGTACGTAGGCGCTGGCCTACTGAAGGCTCCAACCTTCACTCGTTTTCCAGCTGCTCCTGGAAGGGAGATACACCCGCCTGGCTCTTGTACTAGCCAATATATTTACCAGTACGTAGGTACTGGCCTACGATCATCCAGGGACCACGTTTCATACATTTTCATACTGGATCCATAAAACAATCAGCATTTCAATACAACCTACATCGTCAATCCCTTAATCACCCAATACTGAAACCCTGTCAACAACACAGTCACCAGAACCCAGAATAGACTACACAACTCTGCAACAACAACCAGATCTAATAGCAACTTCAAATATCATACTTCATACTGTATACGCTACTCGGAAGAACTCAACCTGCGTGTATATGCACTTTTACCAAAGACAACCCGCGTACAGATCTGCAAATTCTAACTTATAACTTTGCAGCTATTTCAGACATCAGAACATACCCAGATCATTCATACAATAAACATGCGTCAATAGATCTAGTCTATCCATAATCAAACCATATAAAGATAATCATTCCAAGCCTCGAGATCCCATTCCATCGTTCATCATCCCCCACATGAGTGCAAGCAAGGCATCACCAACCCATAACCAGCATCTGGATCTCAAATTTTATCAGACATTCATCTCTTGCATACTATTGCTCTTTGGCCTCATCATCTTCTCCTTATATAGGTTTAGGCTTCTCCCAATACCATGGCCCAAAACCATGTTGAGCCAATACCTTGGACCCAATACCTGGGGTCAACACTTCGAACCAAATACCACGGACCAATACCAAAATACCATGGACCAAATACGACGGACCAAAACATAGTTTTCTGACATGTACGCGCCTTTCCTTCTATGAACCTGTGTGTGTACGTATCCGTGCCTTTTGCTCAGATAACCCACGTATATATGCACTTTCATCATGGTCAACTTGTGTATATCTCTCTCTTTACCTGCTGCACTATGATCTGTCCTCTGAGTGAGTTGCCATCACCTGTATAGTTTTCTGACATGTACGCTCCTTTCCTTCTGTGAACCTTCCTATGTACGTATATGCGCCTTTTGCTCAGATAACCCACGTATATATGCACTTTCATCACAGTCAAACTGCGTATATCTCTCTCTTTACCTACTGCACTATGATCTGTCCTCTGAGTGAGTTGCCATCATCTGTATCATACCTCTAAGTGAGTTGCCATCAAGGACAACTCCTGTATCATAATGCCAACAGTGCGTTGTTAAGGCGCTCTGTAAGCGAAAGGTCACCGATTCTAGTCACGCCAATACGAAAAATCCAGCATGGTTTCCGCTGGTGTGGCTTAGGCCAGGTACGATCCCCGGGTGACTTTGATGGCTTAGATTCCCCTGAGTCGTGGCCTCTTAGCCACAGGGTAAGCATGACTTTTAGGATTCACCCACTTATCAACCAAAAAAAAATTGTAAAACTTTGTAAAGTCTAATTGGTTTCATTGGCATAAATAGCAAAAACAATTGTATAATAGATGCAAAACATAATTGTTTTAGAAAAAGGAAAAATATTTCACATGGTTAATACACTGACCATCTAAAAAATAGAATCAAAGTTGATTGTTTAAATTTGAGACTAACGAAAATATAAACCCAAATTTTCCATGTTCTATGGCTCCTCTAATATAATTAGAGATGAAAGAACTCACTTAAGAACTTAAAATTGTATATAGATATAGTAAAAATTTGCAAAAATAGGCATTATAAGTACTATGATGATTAAAAATTAAAATCATGTAGAGTGTGTGATTCAACAAAGAGACTGGATATGATGGAGCCAACACAAAATCCATTGCACAATTCTCATATGGGATCTCTGAATATACATACCTCTAGAACATAATTCTTCTTAATCCCCCAAAATTAGTATAGAAATTCAATGATATATAAAGAAGGAACCAAGACACCAGAGGACCTTCAAGAATTAAGACACAATGGATGTTGTAAACACAAGATTGGAGAGTATTCCCAACAACCCATTTCCTTTTAAGACAATTATAATTAGCACAAGGTCACTTTGCCCCAACTCTATCATTCAAGCTATGGATTCCTTTTTTCTCTCATTCATATTAATATAGCGGACAGGGGTCAAGTTATCTCCATTAATGTTTTTTCTTGTTTATTTGGCACATAAACATTTTCAATTTTAAACATGATATTTCTCAAGCCTCTAGACTTGACAAAGCATTATCAGGAAGCAACATGAAGGTTTCTCAATTGAGTTCTCTGAAAGCATGTAAAAAATTTATGTGCATATCAATATGTGATCTACCTCTTACAAATAAAAAACAAAACTCCTTCATAACATCATAATGTAGTCATATTGTTTATGATGATTAAAGATGATAGATGGGATCAAACCATAGCTTTTTTAAATTTGAAAATTTCGATAAACGCTTCTAAGAATTGAATCAGAAATAATTTTGAGAAAACAAATTACCAGTAAGTATATATATATAATAATATATATATATATATATATATATATATATAGATATATATATATATATATATAGATAGATAGATAGATAGATAGATAGATATACCCCACACACATTTTAAAAAGTCTATATTAGAATAATCAGTGAAAATTTTTAAAATAGAAAATCAACTACTTTAACAAAAGGAAAATGAATAGAAAATCTATCAAAGTTGGCTTGACTTTGTTTAATAGACTTGTTTGACCACATTCTACTGAAAGAAACAAGTATAACAAACATAATATATGATATTTAGCAATAAGAATGAAGGAATTATGCTTATTTGTATGAAAGGAGACATTTGAGGAGATCTTAGTGCTTGTCACATTATATTTGTAATGCTAATAAGATTATAATTCCAACAATGTTTGTAATTATATGAAGGACTGTAAAATTTGATGCGTTCTACTTCAAAAATTTTGGTGTTGATGAAATTCCATTTAAAACTAATTTCTTACATCCTTGAACTTTTTCATCAACAGAATAAATATTAAATTTTCTAGACTGCTTTAAGGGTCTGGAAGAATATATTTTTGGTTGAGTAAGGTAGAAAACTGCTACAAGGATGAGGTGCCTTCCAAACCATTTCATCAAAGGTTTTGGAATTGCGGATGGAAAGATGTGAGTTGAGCCACAATCAATATTTGGAAAAGAAGAAAAAAAGAGCATGAAGTAAAAAAATTGTGTGAAGTAAAGGAGCATGAACTTCGTTCTAGTTTGGTTATCATTACTATGAAATTATTTTTGGTTAAGAAAGTCGCCATCAAGATTTTGCAGGAGATAAAGAGCACAGCCAACTCTAACAAGGATCACTTTAATGTGATGTGGTCGAGAAGGTCAAGTGCAAGTGACATCCATCATGAAGGAGAACATATATATGTGCAAGTCAAACTGATGATCCATATCATGGAGCATGGTTCTATGTGGAAATGTTTAGTCACTTATTTTATGATTTAGAAACATACTTTGTGGGAACTATGATCATTGGAAAGGACAACTTTGCAATACTCAATTTCACCATTCAATATTTTCTTGCACAAACATTACTTAATATGCAATCATAACAAAAGGTGAAGAGCACCAACCCAAGGCGAGCTAGCAAATCATCATCTTATGTCATTTATAATGAAGAAGATAAATAAGCATGAATTCACTAGATTGACCTCATTGAACTACCTAATTCATAAATTCATTCAAAGATGCAACTTCAATATACATTCATTGTTTCATGTGTGTTTAATTGAAATGAAGCCCATTATACTAAAATACAACACATACAAGTTCCAAAAGAAGAAATTGCACAACCATGTAAGAGAAACTGAAAGATACATACCTTTCAATCTTCAATTCTGATGATGCATGGAGTAAATCCGTGACCCAAACTCCCTGTGATAGACAATATTATAAGTAACACAGTAACAATAATCCATTATCAAGGAATTACCTCGAGAAAAATTCATAGATTAATACCATATTTTTATATCACCCACCATTTAAGACACATCTGTATATTTTGACATCTAATTTGAAATTTTTTTTAGTAAAATTAGAAGGTTGGGAGAACGAATATCAAATTCATTGTAATCATAAGTGTTTAAATGGCCATTTCTACATATCTTGCTTAGCAGAAACTACCATTGTTGGAAAGGGGAAAAATTAGAAGGTTGTTGGAAAAAAAGGCATTTTTAATGTATTTGTGATCATGTGTAATGGGAAGAGGGGATTGAGATATATGTAGGGGATATATATAGATATATATATATATATATATATATATTATATATATATATATATATTATTATATATTATATATATATATATATTATATATATATATATATATATATATATATATATATATTTTAGCGACAATAGTTTAGGATCTCACTATTTGTTTTCATCTAGGTTTCTAATGGTAAAGATGGACAAATTAGCAGAGAAAATGAAATGGTTGTTTTATATAGTTGGGTAGAGATGAATTAAGATCAAGGGTCAATGGGATTGAAGTAAATTTGGGCATTTAATGTGTACCGACTGGTATGAGAGCGATTGTGAAGAGATGTAACAAAGAAGATCAGTTGGAACTTGGAACTAGTTTGTCAATGGCCTTAATGAAAAGCATTTACTATATTTTCATAAAATAATACAACATTTTTTGAATCTTAATTATTAGATATTCGGAAACATCCTCCAACGCTGTGCATTTATTGCCTTTGCTTCATTCCTCATCTCAGCTGCTTCTATCCATCTTTCCTTGTTTCTTCATTCTGTTAAGAATAAGAGCCCATAGTCCACAGTCGTTGCGTGTATGTCAACCTTGCTCAAGTGCTTCTGCTAATGGGCATTGTGGTTTCGTGATCTCTAACTAGTGATAACAGAAAATGTTGTATGATTTGGTGTAGGTTACTCGAGAATTAAGAAATGATCTCACTTGGTTCTACATAATGGTCTTCATCCTTATAATGCATAAGTTGTATATTGCTTTATTCTAGTTGTAGGCATGTTCTTGGGTTTTGTGCCTCTTTTGCTGAAGCTACATTTCATATTTTGTGGGTTTTTTTTTGTTGGCGCTCTCTAAGATTTATTTTTTATTGAGGGGCATTTTGATATATGAAATTATGTTGTGATGGGGCATATAGCTATATATGGTGAATTGTTTTGATCTTAATCCTAGTAGCTATAAGTGGAGCTTATATTTCTCAGCTTTCCCACATTCAGATTTGGTCATTCGGGGTTTCTTTTTGTTGCAGTGAACCATGCTAGTCCTCCAAGCTATTAGTTTTGAGTACAACTTCTGATATCCTTGATTTGAGATGAGAAATTTTTGCTTCATATAGCTATATTTGATTCACATTTAGATTGATTCCCAACTTTCACTTAGTTAGTTGTATTATTCTTTCAATGATTGTCTCCTCCTCATCCATTACATTATATCCTATCATAAATAACTAACCTTAGGCTCATCAAAAAGGGGCCTTATCTGAAGTGTGTCCATCTATTTTATTTCAATTGACTTTTTTCATGGCTTCATATGTATATGTATTGACTTTGGCACTCTACATTAGAGTTGCCACAACTAGTCATGACTATTGTGCAACATTGAGCAAGAGTATCATGTTTTATGAGGCTTAGAGATTTGCAAAGCTTCCTAGCAATTACAGAATCACCTAGAGGGATGATTATGGTATGCATGATGGATCGCCTATGGGGTGGATCTAGTAGGAGGGGATAATACGACACTAGTGACAATGTTTAATTTTGCCTCCCAATGGAATTCATGGTCACCATGCTCTCATGGATTTTATTGAATATGGCAAGAAATTCACTAATAGTGGTGAGTTGGGTCATTCAATGGAGGCTATTCAGTGGAAGATTGATTACTTTTGTAGAAATTCCCACTGTAGATCAACAGATTATGAAATAGACTAAAGCAAAATACAAGATCTACTTCTACAAAAAACTTTGTGGAAGCTTAATTGAATTGAGCAAGATAAATGAGAACACATATAACTGATAATGAGAAATAAATCACATGTGACATAGAAAAAATAACCCGGGGAAAGCCTCAGCATAAAACCCCAGTCTCTGTATTATCATACAAGTGGAAATATTGTTCAAGTTACAAAAAGAATCAGCTCTCAAGCTATCCTTCTCTCTTTGCAATCAAACAATATAACTCATGCACTAAATAGACATTGTATATGTCCTCCTCAAGCCCTCCAAGCCTCCTATTTCCTTGCGCAGTTTTTCTTGGTGTCCAGTGATGCCACACGTGTGAATTGGCCTCATCACACTCACAAAACCAAAAGAAGTAACTACACAATCCTCAAGGAAAGAATTCCTTCTGCATGCAAGGGATATTCACAATGGAATATTCTAGCAACTAATAGTACATTGTCCCTCCATCTGATCTCAACTGGGTCTCTGTCTAAACTGACATGCATGAGTTATTTATCATAGAATATTAAGTTATCTGAAGTGCAGAAATTACATGCATGCATGCATTAACTAACTAAACTCACAATTAATTCAACAAACTGTTTGAATTAATCTAACTGGACTTGACTAAGTTAACTGAGCCAACTAATTACAAGTCAATGTTACAACTCATCCTTATCTCTTTAACTGATGGATAAATTCCTCAATCAATGGAGAAACTGTTGCATGTCCCCACATAGACTTTATGTTTTATTTTCAACAACTAATTAACTCATGGTGAATTAATTAATTATTTTACAAACAACTGCTAAGATCATTTAATTCTCTATTTTAGTTCAGGGAATAACTAAAATAGGAAGGTATCCCAAAATGATATTTATAGCAGTACTAAATTTAGCACTTCTATATTTAGCATTCGTTGCTGCTATTTTCAACACTCCCTCTCAACAAGAAATGGATTATGAGTAACCCCAATCATGTCTCTTTTGAACTTGAACTTGCTTTTTGATGATGCGTTCGTCAAAATATCTACATCATGTTCCTCTGTCGAAACATACAACAACAACATGATCCTCTTGACCACACAGTCTCAAAGATGGTGATACTGGATATCAATGTGCTTGGACCTGTCATGAAAAACTGGATTCTTAGAAAGTTTGATACAACTATGGTTATCACATTAGATCATTGTAGGATCCATCCTTTGACCAAACAATCCCACTAGAATCTTCTACATCTAAATGGCCTCACATGCAGCCTGACTAGCAGCCATGGATTCAACCTCTGCTAAGCTAAGTGTAAATGATCTTTGTTTCCTGTTGTACTAGGAAACTGCAGCTAAACCAAGGTTGAAGATTCCTCCAGAAGTGCTCTTCCAGTCTAATGGAATCCCTGCCTAATCCGCATCTGTGAATCCTTGAAGCTTCACTCCCTCTATCTGTCTGTACCATAATTTGAACTGAGATGTGCCTCTGAGGTATCTCAGCACATGCTTCGCTACCTTCCAAAACAACTTGGGAGGCTGAACCATAGCTTGACTTAGTTGGTTCACCATAAAGCATAAGTCAGGTCGTGTGTTCAACAAATACATAAGTGAACCCACCAGCTGCTGATAAACAGTAGCAGCTACTACCTCAACTGAAGTAACATCCTCCTTCCTCTAGTTCCCAGCTAGAGGAGTCTGCATGGTCTTGCACTTCTCCATGTGAAAGCGCCTGAGTATCTCATTGGCATACTTTCCTTAAGATGCAAATACTTCATCATATTTTTGCCACACCTCCATGCCTAGAAAGTAGTGCATAAGATCGATTTATTTCATTTCTAACTCTCTTGCAAGGTCCTCCTTGTAATACTGTATCAGCTGATCATCACTTGTCAAAATTAGATCATCGACGTAAAGAACAATGATTAATGGTTTACCTTCTACCATGATTTGGTAAAGGTTTGAATCTGCTTCACTCTTGGTGAAGCCCAACTCGGTGAGATAGTTTTCGATCCTGGTGTACCAAGCACAGGGTGCTTGCTTGAGCCCATATGAATCCCTCTTCAGTTAGCACACATGCGACTCATAATGAAATGTCTCGAAACCCTCTAGCTGCTCAATGTACACCTCCTCCTCAATCTTCCCATTGAGGAAAGATGTCATCACATCCATCTGGTGGATCTTCCACCCCATCTAAGCTAATAGTGCAAACATCAATCTAATCGATGAGTACCTTGCTACGAGAGAAAAAGTCCATTGTAGTCGATCCCCTCGACCTATGAGAAACACCGGGGAACAAACCTTGCCTTATATTTCTCAACACTGCCATCAGTTGCCTGCTTTACCTTTTAAAGCAATCTAGAACTCACCATTGACTTACCCTGAGGTCTTGGGACAAACTCCCACACACTATTCCGAATGATAGAGTCATACTCCTCTACCATTACATCAAGCCAGACTGGTTGCTACACTGCCTCCTCGAATGAAGAAGGTTTGGTATCTACACACTCCCCAACCAGGGCCATGTACCTAGTGTACCGCTCGGGCGACCTCCTCTATCTGCACTGAGCAGATGGTTGTCCCACATTCTCCCGTGCATCCAACATCAACTTGTCAACCTCTCTTGAGCATTTCCACCCATCTTTGGAAGTATCAGCATGAGTGGATGTCTCCACTCCCGGATCCTCTACATGCAATTGCTCTGCATCAATCTGTGGCTCCTGCTCCTTAGGAACTGAAAGTTCCTCCTCTACATGCAACTTTAGCTCCCTCTCAAGTGATAATTACATGGCTTTCTTCTCATCAAACTTTAGATCCCTGTGTACCACTGTCCTTTGAGTGGTAGGTAGGTACACCCGATATTTGTGGGGTGTATCCATGTACCCCACAAGTATTCCCAACTCACCTGTTGGTTCTAGCTTCTTCTTGGCATCATTGGTCACATGACAATAAACTGATGATCCAAAGATTTGGAAGTGACTTACATCTGGTCGCTTCCCTGAAAAGGCCTCCGTAGGTGTCTTCATTCCCAGTATACGGTGTCAACCTCTGTTCTACAAGTATATTGTTGTATTGCATGCCTCAGCCCACAAATGTAGTGGTAGGCTTTAGTCATGCAACATCACTCGAGTTGATCCCACAACTGATCTATTTTTCCTTTCGGCTACCCCATTCTGCTGTGGGTTATGGGGTGCCATAAATTCCTGTTTAATTCCTTCTACAGTGCAGAAGTCTTTAAACTGTTGGGATACATACTCTCCACCATTTTCGATACACAAGGATTTTATTTTCTTTCCAGATTATTTCTCTGCTAAGTCTTTAAACTCACAAAACCTCAAGAAGGTCTGATCTTTATTTTGCATAAAGTAGATCGAGCATATACAAGAAAAATCATCAATAAAAATAACATAGTACCCTTGTTTAGCGGTGGAGGCTGTAGAGAAGGGTCCATAAACATCTGAGTGAACTCACTTTAGGATTGCTCCAGCTCTACTATCTCGATCCAGAAAGGAATATTTCACATACTTAACCATACAACCTTTGCATGTATTCGTTTGCTCAAGTTTTCCCTTGGTTAATTTTGTAGAAATTTGTTGCATGATCTTCATGGCTCCATGGTGCCAGTGGCCCAATCTTCTACACAATAGCTTGCCAACATCTTGGCTCGGTGCCATATTAGCTTTGGAAGTCAATGCAGCACAGTTGTCGACCTCCAACTTTTAGAGATTCTTTGCTCGAATCCCAATTCGCTTTGTCTATCCAATACTGATATGCCTTAGGAATACCTTTCCTTTACTGAAGACTATATCATAGCCTTTATCATCTAGCATAGCAATAGACACAAGATTCTTCTTCAGACCTGGTTCATACTTTACATCAGTCAAGGTGAGAGGAGCTCCATGCTCCCTTTGAAACACAACCATACCTTCACCTGAAACACAGTACTTTCCATCGTCGCCCATCTCGATCCACATCTGAAGATCCTTCTCCTCCAAGGTACTGAAAAGATTCTTGTCACCTGACATGTGGAATGAAGCTCCATTGTCCAGGTACCACACACATCCCACCATGGATGAAACCATGCATGTGATAAGCAAGAAATCCAGCTCAAACTGTGAGGCCGATGCCTCAACATCAGATCCCTTCGAGGAACCCTTCTTGGATTTCTTCTGTGGACAATTTGTAGCATAATGGCCAACTTCATGCCAATGAAAGCATCACACTTTTGATTTGTCAAACTTCTTCCCACCATGGGAAGAACCAGATTTGGGATGGGATGCCTTCCCTTTCCCTTTCCTTGCCTTACTTGCTAAGGATAGATTTTCCTCATCATCTTGCTTTGATGAGGATCCATCTCTGGTGCTTCTTCTTATTTCCTCCTACATAAGATCTGACCAAAGTTATTCACAATCTGGTAGTTTTTCTCTTCCATTAACAGAGTCTTGGTAGCTATGCCATCTCTTAGGAAGACCGAGGAGTGCAAGGCTCATCATGTCATCATCAGTGGTCCTGATCCCTACACTTCCAAGCTTATCCCT
Organism: Pinus taeda; assembly: GCA_000404065.3. NCBI lineage: Eukaryota > Viridiplantae > Streptophyta > Pinopsida > Pinales > Pinaceae > Pinus > Pinus taeda. Next base: position 343,916 of record APFE030522451.1, on the reverse strand, counting down.
GCAAGTGGTGAGCTTTTTCAGATATGTAGAGATCGTGTCGCCATTTTCGCACTTGATCTTACGAAGCTTGTCTTTCAACGCCACCTTCCTCTGATCATTGTTGTTCTGATATAGATCTTTCAATGTTTTCCACATTGAAAACAGTGTCTCCTTCCCATGGAGACTTGAGACTATGTGGTCTCAAACTCCCTCCAAAAGGATTCTCCTTTAGCCACACATTTCTTCCATTCCGCTAATTGAGTAGCATCAGTTGGCTTGGGGACTTCTTGATAAATGAAGTCCATTAGACCATTATCCTTTAATACTGCCTCCATGTGATCCTTCCAGGCTATATAATTTGAGCTGCCATCAAGGGCATACTCAAGTCTTAAACCATTTAATGCCATTGGTGAAATTGAGATGTGATAAGAACTCGATTTCTATATTCAGGAACCTCAAACTTCAAACTTCTTCCTTCTTGTATATTTTTCTTCGCCTTGATTACCTTTGCTCTGATACCATGTAGAGATTCCCACTGTAGATCAAAAGATTATGCAATAGACTAAATAAATATACAAGATCTACTTATACAACAAACTTTGCAGAAGCTTAATCGAATGAGCAAGATCAAAGAGAGCACATATCACTGAGAATGAGAAATCAATCACACATAACACAGAAGAAATAACTTGGGGAAAGCCTCAACCTAAAACTCTAATCTTTGTATTATCATACTGTTAGCCTCCTGCTGCAGCAGGTTACTCATATTTCATGATTGACATTTTTATAGGCCAAATATGTCATACTTTGCATGCTGCAATGCTCAATATTTGCTAAATAGTCACCAAGGAAAGAATGCCACTCAAAGTTCATCTACTGCATTCCAATTTTGAAGAGTCATTCTAGTTTTGTAGAATTTTCAGCTAAAGGGAGGTCCAAACAGCCTAATCTTGGTCTCCCTAGGTTCCAATTTCCTGTTTTAGAATATAGAGAATGAAAATCTGTCCAAACAGCTTAATCTTGGTAGATTCTTAGATAGGTAGAGAATCAAAGGAGCCCAACTGCTTAATCTGGGCCCTTGGAAGAAATAA
>APFE030522451.1:290789-331798 GCA_000404065.3 Pinus taeda | reverse complement strand
TAAATTTAGCATCTCTTAGCGTATTAATTTTTAATATTTAAAAGAGTGAAGAGATTTGGGAGTCCTACCATAAGTTCAAGTATCTCTCATTAAGGTTTTGAGCCAACATATGTAAGCTGATCAAGGTATTCTGATAATAATATATAATAAAATATGGTGAAATTTTGCATCCATTTCTACCCCTCTAAATTATCTAGCTCTAAATAGAGGGAATTCAACAATGTGCTCAATAAATATTGTCTTTAAGATCCAAATTTTCATACCTAAGAAAAATATGTTATATCACACAAAAATGCAAATCCAAATTTTAAATGGATTTTATATTCAATTCCTTATTATGCATTTGTAGCTACCAAGAATGGAATATGTTGAATAGCACACTTGTGACACATATTGGTTGATCTACCTAAAACAAGAAATATGAGTCCATGGATTTGTGTATAATGACATATTTCAAACATTATTACAAGCTTGCAAAATAAAGGAAGATCAAATTAAGAAACTTAGAGAACAACATGCTTCCTTGTAGTGGCATTTGATTTCTTGCTGCTAGCACAATAACTTTTGGAGCTATAACTACCCAAGGGAACTTGATCCCTAGATCCATAAATTCTATGTGGATGTTGTTTGTTAGTTGTATGAGTTCAATTCTTGAATATTTCCATATTTATTGGTTGGCTTTGTTAGCTGTTAGAAATCACCATAAGAAAATTAGAAATACTAGGTGTTGAAGCATAGAGTCTATCCTAGAGCCTAGTCATCTAGCTTAGGTTTTCATTCAAATTTGGTAATAAGGAATTTGGAAAAAATCTCCCCATCTAAGAAACTAGATAAAATTGGTAATGAAGTTTGAGAGATTTATTATTCAAAATTTAAAAACATACATCATAATATTTTTTTTGCAAGGAAACAAATCGGGCTCTCTCTCAGCCTGAGGGCAAGAGTGAGGTTCTTGGTACCAGCCCACCCCACAATTGTACTCACTTAAGAGTGATTTTCTTAGGCTTGAAGCCATTACAACAAAATCATCAAAGATCATCATGTCACTACCAAGGATTTGAACTGGGTGGAAAGAATAATAATTGTTCTATCTAACCACCCGAGAGAACCCCAATTGACATACATGATAAGATTACATGCACTAGTGGTTTTTATTTAAATTTTATGAACGAATTTAAATTTAATTTAATTTCATAAATGATAAATTTGAAATTGATCCACTGAATTGAATCAATTAAATTTACCAAATGCAATCAAATTTATTTGTTGGGTCATGATGCTTTCCACATTCTAAATTTTTCTAAGAATTCTTCTATAATGAAAAGTCAGATTGTTCAGTTGAGTCAGAGGTTGATCTAAAGACTCTTTTCTTGGCCTTCAGGCAGTCTCATGCCCATTTGCATATTATCTGTATATCATAGTTTATGTTGATATAAGCAACATTTAAAATAAAATAAAAAACTTTTGTGTAGTCAGTGACTAAGCCTAGGGTAGAAAAGAAACACCATTATTTCTTCCTTCTTGTCCACACATTCTGTACTTCCTTTTAAATAGAATTATAATAATACTATTATAATTATATAATAATAATAATACTATTATGTAATTTTAGAAATTATATTTTAGTTTAGTAAACTCTCCCTTATGCCAGTGCATTGAAATCCAGATGATCTTCTTTAATATTCCATGATCGAAGGAATTTATATGCTTTCGAAAACATTTTAGAGGAGTTCAATATTGTTGTTGTTGGATTACATTGGTAGTAGAGAATGGGAAATTTTTCACTAATCATATATTGTATTACCTTTGTTTGGAATGCTTGATTCATTGGCATTGGACAATATCTTTTGTAAGTGCTACAATATTTTTCTAAGAAAAAACTACAAACCTTGTAATATTGGGAGAGTGTTGCATCTAGGCTTTCAACATCAAAGTTTTCCCTTTTTTATTTATTACCTATCTTATTTAAAAAAAATATATTTTCATTCCAATTTACAACCTAGCCAATCTACTGACAATTAGTGGATGCTAATGCAAGAATTTTAGCTCTAGGCTACACAGGGAAATGGTCAAGTTGCACCTTCTTTCAGTAATATGAATACTTATTTTTCTAATCAGATGGGCTCTTCTCCATCTCATAATTTTTCTAGTGAACACCAACAACATCATATGTCATAACTACATATGCATCATTCTCAATTGAAAAATCCCAATCATAATCCATAATCCTATATGCTTCACTAATAGTTATAGCAATAGTAGAGTTAGCAATATCTCCAGCGACAACAATTTCCTCCAAATGGATACCCACTGCCATAGTCCCAACCACACACACTTTCTCAAACACTACATACAATTCCACCTCACTAATAACTCTCATCCACAACAACATTCAATTCCACATGTGTTTTAGCACCAACATACTAGTGGTACCTAGAAGTCCACATCCTAGTCATCCCCAACATTGCAGAATCAACCACCCCAATAATCTCATATTTCATCCCTTACTCCATATATGTCAAAAAATGAAAGAAAGATACATCTAAGTCTCCCTTAAACACCCTAACAATCTTCTCAAGGTGATGACTAATTGAGCTTGCAGCCAAACCAACTGTAGAAGATTCATCGAAAATGACAACAACAACAACCAACACATCAAGAACAACCACAATGACACAAGTAAAAACCATAATGTCAGTAGCAACAAAATAGAGTCAAGTATCAAAATTTTTTGAAAGGGGGAGCATGATAATTTAGAACTAGTTTGTAGAGACTGGTCAAGGAAATGGGCCTCAAAAGGTTGTACCTAGAAGTTAACATGCTAAAAAAGGGGAGGAAATGGTGCAAATAACACTTGGAGAAAGAATATTTACTAGTCTAAGTTATTTTCACTTAGGGAAACAAGTGATATAGTCAGGGGATGATAAGACAACAAGGAAAATGTCTTGTGTAGGTTGCAGGTATCCTGTCTCAAACTTCAACCTTTTGCAACATCAAAAGGAATTTTTGCAACAATCGTCAGTAAAGCAATAGTCTCAGGTTTCTTTATCCATAGAAGACCACCAATCATTAGTGTCATTTCCACCTACTGTATAGCCACAACAATGGGTTCATAGCTCATAATAAGAAGCATCTTCTTCCATCCCTCCATTATTTTCATCATCAAAAAAACAAAGGAAATCAATGCAATCTGAATAGGTTGTTCAAAAAAAGCTTCTACCTCATCAAACGGGATCTGATGCTGGAATACAACCATCCCTTCAACTAAGCAAAGGCTCTATGCAACAACAGGATCAATTGCTTCTCGACTTACATCTCAACAGGACATGCAGCATTTCAAGTTGGGTTCAATGTGGGTAGCCTATTACGTATAGTATCACCGAATCCTAATGTACCCCTTGCTTCTACTATGAATTCAAATGCCATTGTTGTAAATACAACGCAGTGGAAAGTAGCAATAGCATATCACAAACAAGTGTTCCATATAAATTATATAATCATAGTAGTGCTTCAGGCATGCATATATCTCCATCCAATTCAAAAGGGACATTGATCACACCATTAAATGGAAATGTTGCAGTGCTAACACAAACTAATTTTGGAATATTGTCTCTAGAGACAAATATCACACGACTACTTCACTGACAGTATGTAAGTCTACTTGGTCTATTCCATAGTTAAAAATGTGGGAGCCCATCCAGAAATAAGGGCAAGGATGTCACCACAAATGGGTTCTCAATGTAAAACTTAATAGGCATAGTCAAAACAAAAACAACAACAATGACAAGGACACAATGGAAAGAAAATTTCCATGTCGAGTAGTTTAGAATGTCCATATATAGAATCTCCAACTTCTGAACTAATGTAATGATATTTGGAGGTGGCATCATTGCCAAGTTTCACTATCAAAGAAGCTCTTATCTATGCCAGGTGAAGAAGGCTCTAGCCCATGCATGTGTACCATATTGTATAGGTATACTTGTTCAAGCTCCAAGGCAACCGATGTGTGAATATTTGATACATTATCTTTTCATGGAGCTAATTTAGAAAAAAAAATTGTTATTAAGTACCATATGTTTTTTCATAAGGTAAATTTAAATCACTATATACTTCTTGTGGGTGCCTTCACAATGGAAAATTATCAAATCACATAAGGTATTTTCTAATGGTTCAATGCATGTCATGTTAATATAGTTGAGGCTAGGACATGCTAGAGATTTCCTTGGGAAAGTGTTTTCGCTCCCAGGTAACTATTTCTCTCTTCATGATGAACTTTATCCTTGAATATATTTTCAGGAGCTTAATATTGTTAATGTGCCAGTTATCAGTTATGCTGTAGACTTCCCAAGATTTCCTTGCAGTAATAAAATTCTTGTATTTCTGTCATTCGTTTTATTTTACCATAGTTTAATATGGATAGATAGTACTTTGGTAAATATGCACCCTAAGATGGATACAGATCCAAGCCAAGTGATATGGAAATATTTCAATTTTTGGTTGGTTTATTGTTTCTTCATCTAATTTATTTTTGTATAATTTCTACTTCTCCAGCTAGACTATAAATTTTCCAATAGAAACATTGAATTGATAGGAATCTCAACAGTCTCTTTGAGCCCTTTTATATAATAAATGTCCATTCAAGAAATGTGTCTTACTTGTTATTGTGTTCTTTCAAGAATGTATTGTGTTCTTTGTCTCCTTGTGATCTTTATGTTTTGGTAATTTCTTGATGAAGAGAACATAAAGGTTAATAAGAAGCCAAAAAAATTTCACAAGTAATTATCATGAATAGAAATCAAACCTAATTTATACTATACTTGGTTTCTTAAAATGGGATCAGAGCTAAGGTTAAAGGAAGTAAGTTTGAAGATCACATATTGTTGGCATATTTAAAGACATCATGAAAATAATTTTCTCCCTCTCAAGACACACAAGGATATCTTCTATTAACAATATGGTAAGTACGAAAATTATGGAAGAAAGCATATCCAAGGAGCAACAAAAATTTTATCCAAGCAAGGAGTCTTCTCTTCTATTTCTTAGGTTTAATTCATCTTGTATGAATTTTGTGGCATTCACTTGATCAAGTCCACAACATGGTTCTAAACCTATGATTTTGTTCTAAAGTTTATTGATATGAAGTCTACAACATCTGATCGAACAATTCTGGGACTTATATTTGTTTATGATCCAAATTTCTATTAGTCTAAGATTATTCTTTGTTTGGAGTCAAATCTCAAGAAAACGTTGTGATAAAGAATTCCAAGATACATAAGAAGGACCATATATTAATATCATGTTTGTTGTAATTTCATACATCTCCATGTATATACAAGTTCCTGTAGAAAATAATGTAAAATTTTGCAGCAAAAGACGCAAGTGGCTATGGAATATTTCCTATAATAATATGGCACCTATGTGAGCTAATGAAAAACTACACTTTCTATATAATGCAATCTAGTTTTAACTATATGATGATGAAAGCTTATAAGGGCCACTCTCCTATATTGATGACAACTTTAGAAGTACAGAGACATATATATAATTAGATTGGGTGATCATCTTGTGGACAAATCATATCAAAGCTTGACTTGAAGTTTGAACACTTTGTGAGTTTGGTTTGAGACAAGCCTTCGAACTCCTTGACAATCCAAACTACTATATGAGAAAATTTCTGTGATATTGGAACCATGAGGAGTATCATCTATTTGCTTGTGAGAGGAATACATATTTTAAACTCATCAAAAAAAATACATCCGAAGTTGCTCGGTATAGAAAATTTAAAAAATCATAATTAAAGGTCTGAAATATAAAGGTACTAAAGGTGAAATATTGAACTATACGCCTATGGACTTCCTAAGGAATGTAACAAGTTCATTTAAAATGCATGACAAGAAGTGTGAAACATGGAAACATTTTTCTGTCTCCCTATTATAAGGACTATGACAAAGCATGGAGGGTATATCTATGACAGATTCAAGACATATTTAATGACACCTAGCTACAAAACACCCATCCAAGAACTAAATTATTCATGGCATACAAAAATTTCCGAGTATTCAAGTTCAAAATTACTTATAATGAATGTCTATGTAAAAAAAACATAAAAATCTAAGTTTAGTGTAAATATATGAGTAGACCTATGGGACATTATACCGTAATATATGCTATAGACATAAGTTTGTTGGCCCCTGAAGATGAGCATGTTAAAATTAATGTCAAACATATAACATTTTGTTATGAAAATCACCAAATGTCTAGGGTATCTAGTGGAAGGGACTGAAATTTTGTAAACCCCATGGAAAGAAACCGAACTATTAAAGTCTATCTTTCATCACGAGAATTGTACCCTCTAAAAAAGGAATCGTATTACCAATGTCAAGCCCAAAGATCTAGCTGTAGTAAGGATTTTGATAAGAAATATGAAGGTGCTTGAAGTTCATCTCTGTGGAAAAAAAAAATATGAAGTAGAAATACTACCAAGATTTCCTTCTTATACAGAAAAGAAAGACAAGCTGCATCAACAAGGTTGACCTATATAATTCATTGAATTCTAAAAGATCTAAAAGTATCTCTATTAGAGGAAGATGACACATGTCAACTAAAGAAAAAGTCAAGGAATCAAATTAAAATTACAAGTGTGTCTAAATTCAGGAATCTAAGCATAAGTGACAAACCTATTGACAAATTTTTGTATAAACCTTTGTGCAAGAAAAAAAAAAATATTTGTCTCAAGGAGAAGCTACAATTGGTCACCTTTATGAAAAACCTATAGGCTTAATGATGACATCGATGAAGGTTGCAATAAATTTTTAGGAAGCTTATGATGTATTCATTTTTTGAAACGGTAAGAAGATCACGGCATCCAGAAGAAGGCCTTAAAAGCTTCTATGAGCATGAGAGACAAAGAGAACGTTGGATAAAGGGAATGGTGACTTGGTAATTAGTTTGGATCCTTGGGAAATATAATAAAACTATATTAAGATGGAGATGGCCCATGAAAATGTCAAGAGAGAACGTCTACTTTTACAAAAGATAAGTTTTTTGTTATTTGTTCCTTTCATTATATTGTTAATGATGTCCTCTATGTATCTAGTTCTAATATTCTCTTCTCACTTGATTATAATTCTTTACTTTGTGTTTTTTCCTTGAAAGGAATGTTTGTAGGAATATTCTAAAGAAAGGATCAATTCTAGATCGAGAGGGATCCTCTAAAAAAAGACTTGAGTAGAAGCCTTGTTACAAAAGCAACTTTTCAAGGTTTGTAGAAAGAAGAAACTCAAGGTATGTTTAAGTTCATAAGACTTATAGAAATTCTTCATCATAGAAGGTACAATCGTTTGTATTTGAAATTTCCTTATGTTAATAATTCACTATGTCTATGATTTTACTATAGAATTGTGAAGATTCATATACTATTAGGGTGTTTTGATTTCTAGATTAAATCAACCTATGTAAGTATTATCTTTTTCTATTTGTTCACTTTAATAAAACCTTAACTATTTAGGGTTTGGTGATGACTTACAGGGTTTATGACAAAACCCTAGTAGATCTAGGATGACTAAGATTCATAGTCCTTATTGGTATTGCTTTGAATATCTTCTGTCACACTCTAGATGGACCAGAGAGATACCAAGTAATGCATGTCATTAAATTAATATGATCCAAGATATTTCTCAACCATAAATCTAAATTCTAGAACGTGTTATCATTATGATTGGTACATATATAATAGTCGATGTACCATATTTCTAAAATGGGACAAAATGACTTCTGCCTCAAGTATTTGATACTTGTCGTTGTCTGATGTAGCCATAGTGTTCATCAAGATCTCAACCTTCATAGTTTGGTTCCTTCCTCGATATATATACCACAACAAAGTGACTCAAATTTTGTTGCTTCTATTTTAATTATATAAATCATTCCTTTCTTGTTAGCTTTATTGATGAAGTAAGTCCTCCTATGTGAATGAAAAAAAAAGGTAACGTCACTGCTCCTTAATGTCTCGGTCTATTGTTTTAGGAATGAGTTTACTTGTGATAATGATCCCGGTGGATATTGGTGGCCACCCACCAATTCCACTTGGACCCCCACCATTGTTTCCTTTAGCTTTTCAGTTTCCTTAATTATAGCACAATTTACTATATTTAGCAGTTTTTTGGGTCCTAGACTTTCTGAGCCATTTTGGGGCCCTAAACAACGTTTTTTGGACTTTCGAAGCCTATATTTCCCAATGTTGTAGTCCTTGGATAGATATTTCTAACAAGGTATTGTGCATGTCAGACGAAGATTATATGCCAAAGTTAGGACCCAGGGAAGTTGATGTACCAATTTACCCAAAACAGGGCCCATAGTTTGGTGCTTCATCTCCTAGGGTCAGGTTTTTGGATGCTTAGGGTTCTCCATTGTTTCTCAACAAAAAATAGGCCTTCGAGCCTCATTGTAAGATAGTTCAGAGGCATGTAGCCACCACATCTCATCTCAAAGATAAGCTACCATCACCCTAGCTAGTTTATTTCCATTTATATTTGTAAGCATAATTTAGTATTTTACAGTAATGAAATGAAGTATTATTTCTGCTGCATCTCCATATTTATGGTTATATTTGTAATTTGTTGCATTCCTGCTTAAATCTGGATCAGTGGGATCAGAGAGGTCTTCTTTTTCTCTGTCTTTATTTGCATGTCCCCAATGAGGTCGAGATATAAGGAGTTAGGGATTGAACTACTCAAGCCTTTGCAAGACAAGCCTCGCAAATCCTGACGACCTCCCATGGCAGATGAAAAGAAAGACGAGTGGGCAGGAGATCCTATCAAAATATTGCTCGAAGAGGCCCTCAAGTGACAAAGGAACACGATGATGGAAAACTTTGCCTAGACCCGTCAGCGGCTACCCAGGGGTGACAAATTTACTTCTAGTAGCTACTCCGCAAGCACCACACCCTTTAAGGTACAAGTTAACTTTGACATTCCCATATTTGAAGGTTAGGTAGATGGAGATTCCATAGATAAATGGTTAAATATGCTAGAAGGGTATTTTTCTATTCATGATCTTTCCGGTGAGGAAAAGATTACTTTCGTTCTTCTCAAAGTCGCCCCCCACATCAAGGACTAGTGGGAAACCTACTACGAGGAGAAGGATGAAAGTACAGCCTCACTGTTTTCAGTGACACCCACTTGGAATTCATTCTGGGCTGCCATCAAGGAGCAGTATTACCCTCTCTGAAGCTAGGAGGATCAATACATAAAGTGGACCACACTGCAGTAGGGAAGGGACCAAGACGTGCTACTATTTACCAATATTCTCCATACCCTTCGCACAAAGTTGGGTATCAAGGATTCGGAGCAGCATTTGGTACTCAAATATTGTGGCTTCCTACATAGGTACATCTTGTTGGGTGTGAAGCCTAATTATCTTCTGTATTCAAAGGTTTCAGCTGGATGTATACCCCAGGAAGACCGTACGCCCCTCCACGTGGGGGGGTGCGGTGGGGACTTGTCCCCCCTGCGGGGGTCTGGCGGGCTATTCCCCCCTGGCTGGGGGGTCTGGGGACCAGTGGTCCCATGGTGGAGGTTCGGGGGCAGTGCCCTCGAAGCTAAAAATAGATGTAAAATTGCCTTGTAAAAGTCTAGTAATTTCTAGTCAATCTGGGTCATTCATTGGGTGAATGATCTGACAGTAGAAGTAATGTTTAATTTAGGTTTTTTTTCCCTAGAAGGAAACCCCTTAATATATATGAGGGAATTGTATTGCATCTATGTAGATTGGTATTCTAAGTGAGGAAGATAGAGGAGATTGAGAGCGAAGAGGGTGTTGTTATGCTCCTATACCAATAGGTGTCATATTTCATGATTGACTTGATGAGCTCTGTAATATATTCATACCTTTTCTTGTTGCAAAGGTTTTCCATATTGTCAAAAAATAAAAAAATTTAAAAAATGTAAAGAGGGTATACCCTAAAATAAAAATCAAAGGGTAAAAAGAATAAAATGGTGAAAAAAGTGAAAGAAATGAACCCCAAACAAAAATAGACCAGGAAAGTGTGCAATTCTTAATGCCACTACTTTTTCATTTCCTGTAATAAGGATTGTGTGCAAATTGTTAACTTATGCCACAATTCATGAATAGCCAAAAAGCTTAATCTTGGCTAGTTCTTATTTGAATTTCATGATTTAGAGATAGAGAATAAATATCTGACCAAACAGTGTAATCTTGGCAAATAAGTAGACAGGTAGAGCAAATAAAAGGAGCTCAACAGTTTAATCTGAGCCCTTGGATGTAATACGTGTAGACTTAGGTAGGCTTGCCATGTAAAAGAAAATGATGATTTGATAAGGGTTTGCCAGTCTAAGTGCACCCAAATAAAGAAGAAAAAATGTTAGGTTAAAGTAGGTAGGGTAGGTATATGGTGTTGTAGAATGATACTTGTGATGAAAAATGCTTCTAAATGTGTTAACTTCTACTTTTATCACAAGTGCAAAATAGACATTATACTTGATGCAGTTCAAGCAAGACAAGGTCAAATAATTAACCTCCATTCATGTTTTTCCCCAAAAGATTTTACTAATTTCCCCTAAAGTATTAAGGTCTTTGAAAATCAAAGGGGCTCAGAGAATTTCTCTGACTTTTGGAGGTACTAGACCCTCGGCCCAATGATTTAAGAGCCTAAGTACTTTGAAACCTCCATTAATCATTTATTTCATTTCATAAAAAATTTCTTAAGTAAATTCCTACTTTACTTAGGAAAGTACATAATATCACCAAAAAACCCCTCTTCCCATTTTAGCCTAAATTTTAATGTAAATTTTTGACATTTACTTAGCACTCACTCTCATTTTATTTCATATTAACTTTTAACTATTATTATATAAATCCCGCCTTATTACCCTTTCCCCTATTATTTAACTATACTAATCCCCGAAATTTTATATATCCCGCCCCTGGTTGGATATTGCCATAATCATCTTTTAGTGGAGGATTAACGAGTTAATCTGTAATTTGTTAGGAACCTTAATTCCCCGCCACACTATATGGGATTAATTAACCCTCTAGGTTAATTAATAACCACCCTCGACCAATCGTATTGACCCCGATATGATTAAAACATTGTTAATTACATCGGGCCCGCTACCAATAAAGATCCACCATCTCCAATGCTCGTCCACCGTCCGATCACTCCTTTTTCATCCAACGGTCGACGAAAATATCACTCCCCCCCTGGTGACCGCGCTTTAACTCGCAATCACCAGGTGGTTTTCCACCTGTACTCTTGCCACACGTCGCACAACCCAGATGCTCGCTTGCCCTCGACCCAAAACCGCGCAGTCTCAAAAGCGGTGCAATACAAACCGCTTATCACCCTCCACAAGCAACAAATTGTCACATCCCTCTTGCATCATTCACCTGATAAATCTAAAGAAAAACCCGCCAACCTCAGTTTGCTAAATAAACAAAGAAAGTGTCATTTTTGCTATAGTTGTTGCATCCTGTGCTCCCATGCAAAATAACGTCTAAGTCCACTGTTCCAGTTTCCCAACCCCCACCTGATTAGAAAACTATAGCAACGCGCTCCGCAACCTGTCATCCAACCTGCCATTGTACGGTTTACTCCCTTAACACAGGTATTTATCCAGTTTACTTGCAACCCTGTAATTTTAGTTTTCTACTGAAAATTCGAACAAAAAAGCAATTCTAGGATAGTTTGTGGTCACTGTATAATGTACTGAACCTATTGTTTGGTTTATTTTCTCACCGAATGTTTGAATTCCATTTTTGAATCCACAAGAACAAAAAATGGAAACCCCCATAGCCCTGAATGTCGCACCCATGAATGCTCCTCACAAAGAGTTAGATTATCTGCCTCTAGCCGATAAAGACTTTCAAATAAAATACTTATCTAGTGATAGTAACCATCTTGAGATATTCTGCCAAATCAAAGATAGTTCTCTAAATAAGTCTGACATTTTTGGACTATGGGAATCTAACCTTCCCATGTATTTCCTCCTCTCAGTCCATGTTTTCCCAAACATAATTCATCAATGTTGTGCTAATTATGATCCCAACCAGAGAGTTGTTATGTCCTTGTTACCGGGAATAGTGTCCACTTGGAGCTACTATTCCCACTAAGACTGGTAGCTATCTTAGAAACAAACAAGTAAAGTCTACTTTCGCTTTCCTTTATGAAAATAGATAAGAGTGGAACAAAGGAGACCAACCTTAGTCTTGTGCTTGGTTTCCTTGTTTGATTCCTCTCCTTCCTGATACACCTTTGCTGCTTCTTCTTCATCTGCCCAGCTTCAAAGAGCACCTGTGGAATCAAAGCAGCATACTACTATCGAAGAACAGAGATCGATATTCATAAATAACACAGGACCAGATATGTGTTAACCATACAAATGCATATATAAGCGAACATACAAAAATATGGAGGAAAACTTGAATAGCTTTATTAAGATCAAGAATAGCAAGAGGATTACAACCATATGCTCTGACCCAACATCATCCTCCAGCAAGAAACCCCTTCTTCACCTCAAGTAAAGCTTAGATCACCCAACACTATGAAGTTTCTCCAGAAAACCAACAACACTTCTCTACAAGATACAAAATTCCAGCCTCTGGATCTCTATGATGAGGGATCCATATATAGATGAATGTAGGGGGCTGAGTCATCTTCTGGGGTCTTGATTAGTGTCCTCTTTCTGATAGTTCCTAATTCCACTTGGATAATGATGATCTCTTACTCATCCCTAGTTGAAAACAGAGAGGCAAGTGTCAGAGGGGAAGCTTCTGGAAGATTCCATGATCTTCCACCTCGCAAATTGTCCCTGCCATTTGTCCATTCCCGACCATCGCACCCTACAGAGGAGCCATTCAGTATGCATCACACCATTTACACTGGGAAGGTGATATGTATCACATCCTCTGCACTAGGTATTCAGTATGGTCTAGTTTTGACCATTTCTGAGCAGGTTTTAGTGGAGAACTTCTGGGAGATGATGTAATCAGCTGACCTTGTTCCTTTAGGTAGTGAAGCAACACCTTTAGGGACTTAGGAACCCTCAGTTTATGGACAATTATGATTGGGCTTGAAGTACCCAAAAATGTATATAACAGTTGCCCCCTAAAGCATGAGGTCGTTAATCTTTTTGATGTCGGGTGAAATGCTTTACCATGAGGATCCGAAGTTTTTTCGAGATGGGAGGCAACCTATAATAAGATACAATACAATACATTATCTTGACAGCATTTTTTTCATGACCTAGCTGAGGCGAGCATTCCCATGCTCAGCTTTATAAATTCATTTTCATGTACATAGGACAGACAATCGTCTGTATGGCAGACTGATGATTTGGACTCATAATCCTTTGATTTGGATGATCGTCTGTTCGGGAATGATGTACATTTGATGTTTTTATATTCCTTAATATATCGCAGCTCGGATGGATGAAACTAGATTTGAGGTCTTCAAAACACATTCGATCTTCACTCAGAGTACAAGTCGATCCATGTGAAAAATGTTCTGGAGTCGAACATGGAAAGACATTGCCTGATTACCATCCAATGATGTAAGTTGTTAACAAGCGCGAGAGGAATCACCAATAATGACAATGACCCTCAAGGTACTATAGTACAATTCATGTGGTGTGAAAAAGGACTTGGCATTGAACACCACGCAAAATCTCTCGGTCGAAGGCCATTAATGTACAACCTGTCGTCGAAAGTGAGAAACTTGCCATTGAGGCATGCAAGCTTCAAAGTACTGAAAGGGTTGTTCCTAGGTCGACTTCTTGGATAATGAGCTGATGTCAACAAGAAGTGACCCATCGTAGGAGGGCCATAATGAATCCCACATCTACGACATGGAACGAAGCAAATGATTTTGGAGGTGAAAACAATCTGATGATACAGTGTTCAGGGTGGCGATCATGAAAACAATGGAGTGTGAATGTATTGTAGTGGGTGAGACACAGGCGAATTTTCTGAATGACGTCTGTTGAACATATCGGCAACACTGACGATGGATTGGTAGCGTTAACCCTAGATATGGATGGTGTGACAGACCAATGGTGATATGACCAGTGACCGAAACAACCCAACCCAGCTTGGATGCGGAAGGAAAGTGTCATGTGCAAGAGCGACTTCCTACCAATAAAGCTTTTTCAAGTTTTCTTCCCAATTTTCCCCTGTCATTGCTGACCAGTACCTCTTTATTTTTGTCAAGCTTGAGGAGGATAACATATGCTTTTTCTATAGTCTGCCCTTCGGGCGAACCAACATATGCTTTTTCTATAATCCGCCCTTCGTTCTCGTCCATTTGGACGGGTTTGTCGCTATTCAGTTTTAACGAGTTTAACAACAAAGCTAACTCGGTCCTTTTCAATTTTAGAGAGTCTGAAAGGGATGGAAAGGAGAATCCAAAGATTCTTTTTTGTCATATAATCCCTTAAGTCTAAAAAAGCATAAAATAATACAAAAGGGATTAATTTTCGATAGTTTTAACGAGCCGAACAAGACAAGCGCTCGATTGTTTTGTGTAATAATCCCTCAGGTCCAAAAAGATTAAAATCTAGAGGAGGGATAGCACTTCTGATGACTTTAACGAGCTGGAGAGGTTAATCTCTTGAAAATCTTTTCATATTTTATGAGTCAGTTGAAAAGAGCTTAAAGGAGACTCATTTTTCAAGGAACGAGTGATGATTTCAGGTAGCAGCTAATTCCAGGTAAGGTTTGGAATTTTCCAATCACGGTAGTGTCACAAGGATGGCTAGTAGAATCACTCTTTGCAGATGTTCCTCGAAAGGTTAAACAATCAAATGGAGGTGAATGATCGGCTCAAAACAGAGTGGAGGTGATGATGAGAACACGACCAAGGCTCAAAAGCTGGCGATAAGGCATTCACAATGGTTATTTACCGGTTCATTTTTTTAATGAGCTTAAACTTTTGGGGAAACATTTTCTCATGGCTTATGTTTATTTTTTAATGAGCTTGAAATATGCGTTAAAACTACTCGTGATAATGGTCATTGATTCTTTGATTCGCCATTAGCATTTTGTTATTTCAACGATTGTACTACCTGTTCATTTGCTTCATCAAACCAATTAGAAATGAGAACATATGGTTGATAAATGAGTTAAGAACACTAATATTTTACTCGAATTACGTGAATGGTAAATTAAAAGTGACTTTTACCTCTCATTTTACCATTTCATTTGAACTTGGTTTGTTGGAGCTCTGGAGGTGCTTTTCCCCCCCAATTTTCACTAGCTGATTCCAGGAGATTCTGTGGACGATATTTTATGCCGTCTGGACCAGGTAGGAGCTAAACTTGTGCTCTTCAATTGCATTCTTTTCTTTTTGAATTATGAGCCTGTTTCCTTGCTCTACTAAGCCTCTAGGGTTTGAACAACTCACCCTGGCTCCATCGCACCCTTCCTTAATCAAAAGGTGTGATGCATACTAGCCTTCTCACTGACTAGTCAGTATGCATCACTCCCAGTACACTTACTGCGGTGCGATGGGTGCAAGGAGGAAACTTTTTGCATAGTTTTCTCATATATTTTTGCCCGTTTTTTGCCAAATGAAGATCCTGACTCTTCTCTTGTTTGTTTTCCAGAGATTCATCAGAGAAAAATGGTTGTTACATGGCGAGAATGTGAGCATGAAGAAGAGGACACAGTTGCTTTACATGACCAGGGCACAGTAGCTGCATTGCGGAACTTTGGCTTGTTGAAGTTTTTCCGTATCTCTAGCATGAGGCAACAAATCAGTTTGTTGCAATATTTCCTCAATGCCTGGGATCCTATCAACTAGGTGTTCTAGATTAAGGGCAAATCGATCCCCTTGACTGTCGTAGACATCTATTTTTTGACCGATTTATCAAGGCATGGTGCTCGTCTCTCATTATCGGGTTCTACCCGCGGGGGCGAGTCTGTGAGGGAGTTATTCGTCGGCACTGCAGAGAGGGATCTCAGCCGAGTACCGATGGCAAGATCAATATTCGAGATGTCACTAACCAGCCCTTGCGGACCATTATGTTCACTTTTGCTAGACTGGCTGGTAGTTATGCTCTTCACATAGCTAACAGGTCTTACATGTAGTATGATTTGGAATGCCTTGAACCGAAGGTGTTCAACTGGTGTGACACAGTACTCTCTGTGATGAAAGAACAACTGACCAAGGTGAAAAGAAGAATATCCAAGAACTTCGGTTATGGTTCTATTTTGACCGCTTTTTCTTTGGAGAGAATCCCACTGATGCAGCCGCAATACATCTCACATGGCCTACCTCCACCGACTGAAACATGGATGCAGAGATGGGTTGACCTCATGTCTCGAAATGCTGGCCAACCTCATATTTCCTTTTCTGATACTTTCTTTGAGTGGTTCGATCGTCAGGAAATGGTCTACGCCAAGTTTCCATATGCTGGCATGGATTTCTGGGGTGACCCGGATTTGGTGCTGCCAGCCGGCGAGCAGTGGGGTGCTATGGGTAAATCTTCTGACCATATCTCTATTCATTGTTCTTTATAATTTTCTTATGTTTTCTTTAATCACGACTAATCAAAACTCGTGTGCTGATGCAGATATTGGACCAGTTCGACCGGCAGTACGTCGCAGAGACACAGCGGCCGCTCTAGCAGGAGAGGTTGTGGGGAGGGTTATCCTTTGCGACCTTGACAAGGTTGAGACTCTTTTAGCACTACAAGATCAGGTTGAGGGTCTCACCCTTCGTATTCCGAATGTGAGGACCGACGAGCTGCCTCTGCGGTTGCAACAACATACTACTGGAGTGCCGAGTCGATGGACTAGGCTTTTACACATGATTGCACAGGCGGTGACTGCTTATCACCAGCATCATTAGTCTAGGGTGCCCATAGCATTTTGAGTTTTGGTTCATTTGACTGATTTTGTCTTGTTTACAGAAAATTATGTATAAACTATAAACAGTTATGTATATATTTTTTATTTTTGAAGCTTTATTCTGGTTAAGTTACATGAACCTGCTGCATATATTGATGTGATGCTTCTTTTTATAAATGTCGCAAACATCTATCTAACACATAATTTGCCAATGAGTCTATCAATGTGTTTAAACTTCTGGAAATATGTTGATATTGAATGAAATCGAACTGTCTTTCCAAAATCCTGACTCTTAGGAACATGCGATAGATGGCTGGATTCCATACGGAATAGATGCCGGTGAGTTGTAGAATGACGAGTTGTGAGTCTAGCCTGACGATAAGTAGGCATATGCCATGTGTGATGGCATTAGAGAGGAGTTCTATCAATGCACTGTATTCAGTGATATTGTTTGTCGATCGACCAATACATACCCCTCTGAAACTTACTAACTCGCCGCTGGGATCGAAAATGACCCATGCCGCAAAAGAGAGGTTCCGCGAACTATGACTCGCTCTGTCGGCATATCCAATGAATGATTCAAATAGGTTTGAAATCTGCAACGAATGAAAAAAACTAGATTACCTAACCAAAATAATTTCTCTTAGCGAAAACAAAAATGTAACAAAAGCATAAGGTTTACTACGCGGAATTAAGCATAGTAACGTTTGAGGGACAACGCGTTGCGAGGTTGCGCCAGTGGAATCCCATCATAGTCCATTAACTCGTAGGCTCCTTTTGCTAATACACACTTAACAATATAGGGACCCATCCATAACGACTTGAATTTCCCTACTCCCAACTTATCGGATTCCTGGTCGTAAAGTAAGATCAGGTCACCTTCTGAGAAGACGTGAGGTTTGACATTTTTGTCGAACTGCGCTTTGACTCGTTCCTTATGAGCTTCGTTAGCCGAATATGCATTGTGATGGGTTTCATCCAATTGGATTAGTTCCAAGAAACGAGCCTCTTCTTCTGAGGTTCCGGGAAAAAGGTCGACTGTGAGTTTGAGGGACGAGATTTCACATTGAGTAGGTAATATTGCTTCCAGACCATACACAAGTTGAAAAGCTATGAATCTGGTTGCATTTCTCACCGATGTCCGGTATGCCCACAAAGCCGAGTACATGATCAGGTGCCAATTCCGTTTATGGACTCTGATCATTCTTTACAGCATGCGCTTCAGGACCTTGTTGATTTCCTCAACTTGTCCATTTGCTTGCGGATAGTACGGAGTAGAGCTATCATGGGAAAGTCCTAATTTAGCAGCCAACTCAACCATCATGTGATTACGAAAATGTGATCCATGATCTATGACTATGGCCTATGGAACGCCGAATTTGGAGACTACGTGATTAAAAAAGAAAAAGGAAGTCGTTTCGCCACTGTTATTTAATGTAGGCATCGCCTTGGCCCATTTGGTAAAATAGTCTACTACGACTATGATATACCCATGCCCCTCAGCCGAGGTGGGGTTACATGTCATGAAATCTATGCCCCATTTGGTGAATGGCCGAATAGCAACTACTGGTTGCAGCGGTGCGGGTGGCCTTCTGGTTTTGCTATCGAAAATTTGGCAAGCATGGCAACTTATAACTGCGGTTGTGCAATCTTTGAACATTGTTGGCCAGAAGTATCCTGCTCGCAAAAATTTTTGCGCCGTAGTGTAACCAAATTGATGCCCCCCACATGCGCCTGAATGACAATCATTCAGGACTTTTTCGGCCTCCTCATGGGTGAGGCACCTCCGTAGAACTGTATCGATACCGCGATGGTAAAGGGTATCACTGACGATCACATAGTCTCTCACTTGGTATCGAATACGTCGTTTTTCAGACCGTGAGGTATTAGACATATATGTTTGTGTCTGGATATAGATGATTATATCTTCGTACCACGGATTTCTTGAAGATATCAGAAACAAATTTTCATCCATGATTGCTTCTTCGGATGTTGCATCGTTGGATGACGATGGGAGATCACATAGTGACTCCGCGAAAACCAGGGCTTTCTTTGATTTGGATTTTTTGAATTCCAGATCAAACTCTTGTAGAATTCCTATCCATTTTGAATATTTTCCCCCAAGCAACTGTTGCGAAAATATATAAGTCATGGGGTTCCAATCTAATAAAACGGTAGTTTCTCTGAAGAGGACGTAGTGTCGAAATTTCTCTATCGCTTGAACAGCTTCTAGGGCAAGATTTTCAACGTAGGAGTATTTTATTTCCGTATCATTTAATTTTTCGCTTACATAATATATAGGATGTTCAATTCCATTATCCTCTTGAACTAAAACCATTGCTATGGTCGTATCTGCTGCAGCCAGATACAAGTTAAACTCTTTTTTATAATCAGGAGCATACATTAATGATGCTTTTATTAGAGATTGGTTTAAAGCATCAAAGGAAGCTTGCGCGACCTGATCCCAAATGAAGGGTACTTCTTTTTTCAATAGATGAGTATAACCTTTAGCTAGTTCGGCATAGTTTGGAATGAACCTCCTAAGGAATTTTGCTTTCCCTTGGAGTTTCTGAATCTGAAGCAAGTTTGAAGGTGGAGGCAAATCGATGATTGCCTAAACCTTACATGGGTCGAGACGAATCCCATCCTTTGAGACCACGAAGCATAAGTAGACGGCCAGAACTGACACAAAACACGCATTTGTGCGGGTTGAGTCATATCTTGTAGTGTCGGCAACGTAGAAATATCGCTCTCAAATGCCGCGGATGATCGGTCCGCTTTTGCAAATGAGCTGGAAGATAGTCGAGATATGGTTGAACGATGTTTTTGATGTCATGGAAAGCATAGTTCATTGCTCTCTGAAAAGTTGCCTTGGCATTCTTTAAACCAAAGGGTAGCTTGCGATATGTGAATGTGCCCCATGGACAAATAAAGGCAGTCTTTGACTGGTCCTGTGGGTGGATATTTATTTGATTATACCCCAAAAATCCATCCATAAATGAAAATATTTCGCATCCGGTGCATTCATGAATTATCTGGTCAATAAAGGGTGTAGGGTAGTTGTCTTCCGGAGAAGCTTGATTTACATCCCTATAATCAACACACACACTAATCGTTCCTTATTTTTTCATCACAAGAACAATATTCGATACCCAATCGGTTAGAGGAACAGGATAAATAAAACTAGCTTGGAGGATTTTTTCATCTTCCGCCTTGATGGCAATGGCTTCCTTGGGGTACACCTGTCGCAGCCGTTGTCATACCAGTTTGACATCTAGATACATCTTAATTTTGTGTTCAACTATGCTCGAGTCAATACCTGGCATTTCATCATATGACCAAGCAAAGACATCTCTAAACTCGTGAAAGAGAGCGCTATATATTTCCAATTCTGAAGAAGAACAAGATTTGCCGACATGAATATTCTCTACAACATTTGTTTTGGTTGAGATGTTTATGGTGGTAGTCTCTTCAATATTGGATAGGTTTCTCCCGGAATCCACCGTATTTATAGTATTCGTCAGAAAGTCAAATACTGAAGGATGGTGTAGGTTGCTGGAATTATCTTCTTTCCAGTTCAGAAGATGGGAATGGTGGTGGTAATCTTCCCATGGTGCCTCGTCAATCATCATCGATTGAATGATTCCTTCGTCAATAGAGTGTACTTGCGACCAAGGATTTGAAGGGGTGCCATATTCCTTAGACCTATCTATCCAAATGCTTGATGAGCATTGATACGGGTTTGCCTCCCACGCTAAAAACATTGATTGCTATAATATTTCGAGTGGGGTTAGAGGCAATACCTACAGATGATCCATTTTAACATTGTTTTCTGACATCTTTTGAATCGAAGATATCATATTGTAGGTTCCTACGTTAGCCACTTCCCCAAATTGGTTGGAGGCGATAGGGTAAAAGTTCCCATCAATGTGGGGTCTTTTAGTAGGCCTACTCCGATATTGTGAAGCATGCTAGGGCTTCCATGGATCATCGGAATGCTTCCCGTAACTTGCGAACTATTGGGGAGAAAAGTTTGTTGGTCGATGATTGTAATTCCTCCTTGGGAAGGAAATGCAATTTTCCTAAAGTAGGCCGACACAACGGCTGCCATGGCATATATCCAAGGTCTTCCCAGTAGGATGTTGTAATCGAGGTTTCCGTCGATGACTTCAACATCGATTTCTACTATTTTTCCCCCCAGTTTGACTTGCAAGTTACTTAATATCCCATACGGGGTGTATGCTCGTCCATCAAATCCTTTCAATGTCATCGACAATCGCAACAAGGACGGAGGCCCTAGAGTTTTCTAGAAACTCATCGACATGATACATGTCGATGCCCCCTCATCAATAATTGTTCTATGAACAATTTTGTTGAGGGCTTTCACTTGAATGAGGAAAGCTAGTTGAGCTGGTAACTGAGGGTCGTATCCTTTGTGATTAAAAGATACAAGATTGGAATCCGTTGGGTCAATCCCACCTATTACTGATAATAAAGCCTACTTTTGGGAGGGGCAATTTTGCAGTACCTCAAGAGTCGACATCGTTGAGGATGATTGAGCTAAATCCTCAACTATATTATAGTGTTGTGCTGCTCTAGCACAAGGATTAAAGGTCAATTTGTGTACTACTCCCTTTGGCAGTTTTATTGTTAATTCAGGAATGATGGGTGGCACAACTTTGGTTGAAGTTGTTGTTGAACTACTAGGTTGATCATTATCCTTGTTGTTCAAAAACTGTGGATTCCCGTAATCTTTACTCCTTGTCTATATCAAAGCATCATTCAGTTGCTTTGAAACTGACAACATTAGCACTTGGGATGGGGAAGCATTTTCACTAGCAACCAAATTTGTTCCGGGGTTTGGAAACGGATCAGTCAATACAACCGAGGTTTTTGGACTTTTGAAGAATTTTCTAAGTTCATATTTATATGGACAATCTCTGGTCCAGTGATCCTTGTCACATATATTGCATGGACTTTTTGGTTTCCTATCCCCTGAAGGGTTTGCAGAAGATTTTTTAGGAGATGAGTCCTCCTGGTTTTTCTTCTTCCCTTGTTTTTTCTTCTTACCTCCCGATTTCTTAGGTTCTTTTTCTTTGTCTGTTGACACAACATTTACTTCCAAGGCTAGAAGTTCCTCATTTGCGTTTTGACTCGAAACCGTGCAAGCCCTTTTCGATGTAGCCTTTACGGTTTTAGTGCTTGTCGTACCTATCATACCATCACTGGCATGAGAGTCTTTGTTTGATTTAGGAGGCGGAGGAATGGAAAATTCTGGTCTAGTAGCATCAGGGATTTTATCGTAGAGCATGCCAGACTGAGTATAGATCAAGTCTAGATATTGTGCATGAGCAATAACTTTCTCTTCAGTGATGACTCCTCCCTATGCCACATCTTCTGTAATAGTAGGTAACAGTGACTTAATAAACCATTCAGCTAATAGCTGATTAGGAACATACGTTTTTACCATTCTACGACGACGTCGCCATTCATGAATATCATCGGATATGTGAGTGGCCATCATTTGTTTGAAATTGGTAAGTAGCTCAGTTCCTGTTTCGTACTTTATAGGTAACTGAAAATGGGTTTAAAAGGTTGTGGCTAGGGTACTGAAGTTATCAAACGAAGCTCTAGGCAATTCGATATACCACTTTGCTGCCGGACCAGTTAGTGTTCGCTGAAAGAGGCGAAGCTTGATCGAATCATCATTGAGAGTGTTCGATGAACACCATAGATGAAAGGTCATCACATGATTTGATGGGTCTTCACCCAGATTTCCATTAAATTTAGGAATATCAGACGGAACTTTATGCGGAATCGTCGGCCACCAAGGGGCATAGGCAATTGGATCATTCGTTAGTCAATTTAGATCTGGTAACTCTAAAGTTGCCACAAAAGGTAACTGTTGATTCAGGCTTGGCTGAGTGTACCCATGATAGGATGGAATCGCTTGAGCAATTGGTCTTTGCATACCAACATAATGCATTTGATGTTGGTAGCTTTGGTATGGTTGATGGGCATAACCATTATGATATGGTTGATACGGCTGCCCATTACTTGCAAGGACTTGTTGCTCATATCCTTGGTAAGCTTGCTAGAATTGTGGTTGTTGGTATTGCACCAGCCATGTTTGTGAAGTCATGGGCTGTGGACCAGTACTGACTGTTTGACCAAGATGGGGGTTGGTGATCCCCGTTTGAACCTGTGTTCCACTAGTTGGTGATTGCGGTTGTGTCGTAGGTACAAGAGGTTGTTGCATTATAACCTACTAAACTTGGGGTTGGCATACAACTGGCAACGTTTGTACTTGTGATACTGCCACAATAGCCGGTGTAGTGGAGATATTTGTCATAGGTAAACTTTGTTGCATTGAGCATACAACTCTTGGTTGTTGAGGCAGGATTGGCACCCAACTGCTAGCTGTAATTCCAGCATAACTCAAATTTTTTTGTGAACTCACGCATGGTTGTCCTTTTGAAGAAGGCAATGAAAGGGTATATGGCCCTCCATAGGATGGTAATCTATTACTCAAAGGAATGATTTTCCTTTTGGAACCAATTTTACCAAATTGACCCTGTGAAGGATCAATTTGTCGAGACTCAACATAAGAGATTCCAAATACAATTCTGGACGAACAAATGGGAATAGTCCATACTGTTGAAATAGCCCTTGGATGGACTCCATCCAACGATTGAGAGCTAGTTGGGACAGATGGCATGCCGGCGAACATTGTCAGAGTAGCAGCAGGAGGTTCTACTGCTGCTGTGTCGGATAACACAGTCCTTGATGTCGACGGTTGTTCAGACATATTAAGCCTATCCAAAATATTCCTTAGCGATTCTTCAGGAACTTCCAATGACGGGTGAATATCTTCTAATGAAGAAGGACACAGGGTGATCCCAGCTCGAAATTGCATTGGAGTGTTAGGTGGAGGATCTTCCACAATCTCTTCTATGGCAATTAATCCAGGAGGAAGAGGCAGACCGTCAAGTCCGTAAAATATTTTTGGTGTCGAAGAAGATATAATTCTACAGCAAGAGACGGTTGGGGAGTAACACCTTCCGAATCAACTATAGATGGAGCCGGTTCGGGAATAAAAGTGCTTACCATCACACTAAGATCAGTTGTAATGTCCTTTTATTGCTGCGGAATTTCTTCTGTAGAGGCAGGGATACCAGAAATGTTCGGAGTCACCGGAGTCTCTGAGGATGTCGGAGTGCTTGCTCCAACCAACCTAGGGGACTTTGATCTAATCAAACGAGTTCGCTTTGTCCGAAATGGTTTCGCTTCCAGAGTCAACGACGGTTGACTTGTAAGCCTCCGTGAACGACGGGGTTTTGATTCACTTTCTTCCACGATTGCGGATTACTTTATCAACTCAAAATAAAAGGGGAAAATGTTTTCGAATTAAATGAATTTTAGACACTTTGACATAACTTGTTTTTTCAATTTTTAAGAGTCGAGAAAAAACAAAAGATGACTCTAGTCGCCTTCGATTTTTAGTGAGCTTCAAGTGATAAGTGCTCAGATGGACCTTTTCCTTTAAGGAGTCTGAAAAGGAGAAAAATAGACTTCTCTGGAAATCTAGGTAGAGGGGATTACCAAACCAATCGCAAAATTGTAGAATACTTTTTACGGTATGGCAGCCAATCTTCCTGAATGTTGTGTTTAGTGCATTGCAATCGATAGGGCGGCAGACACGGCTTCCTAAGGATAAAGGATGCAACCTATTGTGGTCTCCCAATATATACTCAATGGTACGTGGGAGCACAAGTCCGTACTGGCACTTGCCATCTCAGAGAGGAGGAATCACCCAACCAACAATGAAAACAATAGTTACCAAGTTTTACGACGCCAGAATACGTCTCTAGCCAAGACCTCTAGATGTTGTGCGTTAGGTTCCAAAGCATTGTTAGATTCATTAAATTTATTTTAAGTTGATTTTTCTTAAAAATTTGCCTTTCAGGTTCACTGCGTGATGTGTATACAATTCTTAAAATACAGTCTAAGATGATAAACAATTGTTTAATCTTCTTTTGGCAATGAAAATCCTAGCTACTAAGGAAAGAAAGTTGAGAATCTTTCAACAAAGAGCACAGAGCACACACTAAATGCACCGTCCTAAATCAAACCAAGCAGTCTAAATGAAAATGCACATACATGTATTTGTTTTCAGCCTTATTAATGTATGAATGATGATAAGAAAGCTAAGTGCAAATCTGAATTATTTTCAAATTGACAATACTCAACAAATTTCTTTTCAAAATGAAGTGAAGGTAAGAGAGACACTTTGCGATTTGGAAATGAAAATTGCTTTTCGACACTTTAAAAACTACTAATCCAAATCATATACAAGAGTAACTATATAATCGACTATCAAGAACAATGGGATTGTCTTCTATGACTGAAAATGATAGCTACGACACTTTCAGATCAAGAAACGACAGTTCGTCTATGCTACTTCTTTGCCAAAAAGAACTGAAAATGGCGCACAATACATAAAAACACTTACAGTTCTTTGAACTATGGAGGCAGCATGATGTAAGAGAAGGGGGTTTTCATAGAGATATACTGACCATAGACAACAAAAATCCTGAATAGGACTAAAAATAATGAAGGAAAAACCAAAGTCTGAAGGTAAAGTTAACCTTCCCTGACCATCGCACCTATCACACAGTGAATTAAGTATGCAACGCACCTACACATGGGAAGTGTGATGCATACAGACTTCCTTGAAGGCAAGGTGCGATGGTACTAGTGTGAGACTTCAAACGAGTTTTTACTCACAATTTGCAATTCAGTTCAGGGATTTAGGCTGAGTAAGTGATGTTCAGTAAAAGTAAATCACATGGGTTGATCTAAGGAGGTTACTAGAGCCACCACTTAGGGCAATTAGAACGTTTGCAGATCTATTGTTTAATTCATAAACAAAACCCAAAGATAGACTAAAGTAGCATTGATCTACTTTGCATTTGTATAACAAATGCAGTTCAAAGGCTACTAGCTTGACTTCAGGCTTCATCTGTAAGTTTATAAAGAAACAAAGATAGGCTAACAAACAATTTAGTTGCTCCCTAGTGGAGCTCCATTTTGTTCCAGGAATAGTGTCCACTCGAGCTGCTATTCCACTAACACTGGTAGCTATCTTAGAAACAAACAAGTAAAGTCTACTTTCGCTTTCCTTTATGAAAATAGATAAGAGTGGAACAAAGGAGACCAACCTTAGTCTTGCGCTTGGTTTCCTTGTTTTATTCCTCTCCTTCTTGATAGACCTTTGCTGCTTCTTCTTCATCTGCCCAGGTTCAAAGAGAACCTGTGGAATCAAAGCAGCATACTACTATCGAGGAACAGAGATCTATATTCATAAATAACACAAGACCAGATATGTGTTAACCATAAAAATGCATATATAAGTAAACATACAAAAATATGGAGGAAAACTTGAATAGCTTTATTAAGATCAAGAACAAAAAGAGGATTACAACCATATGCTCTGACCCAGCATCATCCTCTAGCAAGAAATCCCTTCTTCACCTCAAGTAAAGCTTAGATCACCCAACACTATGAAGTTTCTCCAAAAACCCAATAACACTTCTCTACAAGATACAAAATTCCAGCCTCTCGATCAATGTGATGAGGGATCCATATATAGATGATTGTAGGGGGCTAAGTCATCTTCTGGGGTCTTGATTAGTGTCTTCTCTCTGATAGTTCCTAATTCCACTTGGAGAATGATGATATCTTACTCATCCCTGGTCGAAAACAGAGAGGCAAGTGTCAGAGGGGAAGCTTCTGGAAGATTGCATGATCTTCCACCTCGCAAATTGTCCTTGCTATTTGTCCATTCCTGACCATTACACCCTACAGAAGAGCCATTCAGTATGCATCGCACCCTTTACACTGGGAAGGTGATATGCATCGCACCCTCTGCACTGGGTATTCAGTATGGTCCATTTTTGACCATTTCTGAGTAGTTTTTAGTGGAGAACTTCTGGGAGATTATGTAATCAGCTGACCTTGTTCCTTTAGGCAGTGAAGTAACACCTTTAGGGACTTAGGAGCCCTCAGTTTTTGGACATTTATGATTGGGGTTGAAGTGCCCAAAAATTTCTATAACATTCCCCATTCCAAACTGTCATCTTTCGCATAACTGCTTAGTCCATTAATGAAATGATACAATTCCATTCCAATCAGCCCCTCACCCCGATTTTCATGTCATATTCACTTGAAAAATCCCCTCAGTTATCTCAATCAGAAATAAACCACATTGCTCAAACCTTCATGTTACCAAACTACTAGCCCAAAGGTCCACCTCCTTATCTGCAAACTTGCTTCATTGAAACTGGAAGACTCATTGTTGATATGGTATCCCTAATAATGGGATTTAACTCCAGTGAATATGTTGATGATATTACCCTAGTGTTACTATAAATATTTACTTCAGGATAGCCCCCTGTAGTCAGATATGACTATGCTTCTTATATAGCCAACAAAATCCATGACCAGTTCCTGAATTTGGAAAGGGAAGGAGTTTTCAAATATACCTCTTTCATATACCATCTCATGTTATACTATCAGTCAGATAACTTTCCATTCCCTGTCAAGAAACTGGACACCAGAGGAAATCTTAGATTTGTCATCTTTGGGAGTTCAATCTTCCACAATACCATTGAGTCCCCTTACACTTATAATGAGTTCATTGAATTATTTGTACATCCAGTAACCTCTCTGTTGATAGGAGTTTCCCCTTCTAGAATAAATGGTGACATGAAGAAAATTCTCCTGCTCTCTAAGCAGTACAGGATAGGTGACTGATACCTATATGA
Organism: Pinus taeda; assembly: GCA_000404065.3. NCBI lineage: Eukaryota > Viridiplantae > Streptophyta > Pinopsida > Pinales > Pinaceae > Pinus > Pinus taeda. The sequence continues at coordinate 304,112 of APFE030522451.1, read as the reverse complement.
AAATCACACAGAAATCAAGATGTATGAGTGTGAATTGTGCCCTTTTAAGTTACCCAAGTATGTTCCCATGATATTGTTTGCTTTGGAGTATTTCAGGCAAATCATAAATGCAGATTTAGTTCATTTTTGTGGTGCCAGGAAAAAAGCTCAGCTAAGAATCAAAAACCAGCTAGGCCCTTTTGTCATCAATAACAAGGATGCATGGAAAGAAGTTTAAATCATTCTAGAAGATCACCTTAGACTACGAAAGAGTTTTAGGTGGGTACCATATTACCCCAACAATTTTATATGTGATAGAAGGACAAAGAATAGATTATCCCCTTATATTCATCATAGGATCCCAGAAATTGAGCAGATTGCAAACTTGGATGAATGGATAGAGGGAACCCTAGTTGAAGAGGTTAATGAGTAGGTCAATATGGAAAATACTATGAGAGATCTTGAGAAAACCCCGGAATTGGATTCTTTTTGGTAGGTACCATTCAAATTGTCTCAAAAATAAGCAATTGGCACATCCACTACTCGAACTTCTCAATGGCCCCCATAGGAAGCCAACATACTAGCCACAGGGACACCCGAAAGTAAGGAAATAGAGACCACAGAATAGCCTACAATGACAGATCAGCCTGGAATTTCCAAAGAACAAGGTCAAGTGCCAACTCCTCCATCCCAAACTAATGTAGCAGAAAGTCCAGCTTTGCAAACTACATTAAATGAGGAAAGAAATAAAAAGACGGACAGAGAAACTACTACCCCTGCCAGTGGACCTACAGGATAGCCTGGAGCAAGGAGGCAAAGATTGAACCCTATGTTAGAAGAGTAAATAATTTAAGAGACTGTAGATAGCCAGAGAGAAGAAAGAGCAGCTAGTCAGCAAACTTTTACAGTGGGAGGAACATCCACTAGCTCACATATGCAAGAGCTAGAAAGACAACACAGTGCAGAAATGTCATCCCTCAGGCCACAAAGTAAACAGGCCTCAGATATTAAGAAGACATTCGCTGAAATAAAGGCCAGGAATGACCCAGTAAGGATTCAAATGTACAATCAATATTTAAAAATGCCCCCCACAAATCAGCAAAGGCTAATGTCAGCCTATGACATTAAAGAGGGAGAGATGATAATGAGTTATTTCAAGCCAAAGGTGCAACAACCTCAGTCAGCAGCAGATTACATCAGAACAAATTTGGAGGTCTTTGCTAAAGATATTCATCCTATGGACCATATTGAACTTCACAAGAAGACTGGGGAAATGGTCTATTCCACATTGGTTGGCAAAGCAATGATGGCCCACCAACTACAAAACTCCTTAGACAATACAACTGCTCAACTACACTTGGAGAAAGCCTCTTCCCTGGCTAAGGATAACAGAATAAAATCATTAGAAGAAATCATCATCAGTTTGGGACATGATCCCAAAGATGCTAAAGGCATAGAAGCACTAATCAAGAACAAAGAAGAAGACATTGCTGCCCTGAGGAAACAGCTAAAGCTACCTCCTTCAAGGCACACACAGATTGCTGAGGTTATTAAATAGAAATCTGAAGAAGAGATGATGGACCTACTCTTGAAACTAAATGAAAGATTGAATGGAATAGAGCAGGCTTTACAAAATGCGCTAAAGGACAAGCAGAGAGAGTTGACCTCTCAGCCTCCTGAGGTAATTCGCAAGTCTCAACAGCAGTCCCATCTACACTTGGGATAGTCTTAGCTCCAAACTTCCCAGTAGCCACAACAGAGGTGATCATAGGCACAGTTGTAGTAGGAACAGCACCAGGTAGCAACACCAATTTGAGCATAGAATAATTGATAAAAGCAATGGAAGACATGAGGCTACAGGTGTCAAAATTAAAACAGGTAAAAGAACGATTGGCTAAAATGGAAATCGATTATAATATCTCTAAGATAAATGTTGTGGAAAAAACAAGGGAGATCAAAGCTTGAGAAAATAAAGTAAAAAACATTAGAAAAATATCTCACTTTCAAAAATCCCTTGCCAGAGATCAAGAAAATCCTTTGGGCCAACATCATTCAATCTATAAATGATGTGTGGCCATATATCCAAGTGATCTATGAACAGATTGATTTAGCGAAAGCAGCACAAGGAGAAATTCAACAAACAAAAGCACAGTTAGGTAAAATGCCAGATGAAGCCAATCGTCTTATACATTTTTTGAATAAAAGAAATAAAGAACAATTGGAAGAACTTGGCATCTTAGACAGGACAGACACCATTTTGGAAATCAAAAGGGTTCTAACCAAGAGAACTTTGATGCAGAACTTAGAGAGAACATGCCAAGATATGCAGGTGGAAATTAATTCTTTTATGGAGAAGTTCACTATTTTGTAGAATAAAGGGCTACCAAGTCCTTTGGTCATTAATGAAATATTAATGAAGCATATTGATTATGTAGACAAATTGAATAAGTATGCTGGCAATCAAGCTAGTTCATCAATGAGTGCATCAAGAATAAAAGCTCTCCCCACAGAATGAGTTCTCTATGATAACTTAGAGAACTTATTCTATATTGAGCATGAGGTAAGGCACTTGTTCACAATCCAACCTGACTTTTTCAAATATATAGAAACCGATGAGACTTTGAGAAAACTTCAGAAGCACAAATTGCCAGAGGAAAAATGGTTGGAAGACATGTTAGATATTTTATAAATTTATCTTGGGTAAATGTAAATTTTGGGTTGTTTACCATAGTAAGATGAACTAAGATGAACAAAGATCAAACATGTTGAAGTGTATCAGAACAAGTAAAGAGTATTAGTCAAAATGGGGCATCTAGCACAGAATTACTACAGAAGACAGCAAAAAGCCAAATTCTAGGGCCTGCCTCCAACACACTCAACAAGAATAGGAACAGCACAACAACAGTTTGCTTTTCTCCTATCTTCGAGACTAAGTTGTCTCCATTTTCTTGTAAAAAGTAATTAGTTATCACTATAATATATCCCACTCTGTTATGAGATATTTTGTGTAAAATATTTTGTATAAATACTCCCTCAATTGGAGTATTGAGGGTGGATTCATATACATTGCTGTAATATTGGTTTTTTGGAATAAAGTGCTGGTTGGATCAAATTTTCGTATGGCTTGCTGGATAAATAATTGAGGCAAAGGACTTTCTACAAATTTCTTGAATCAAACACCAGATCAATAAGTCATCTATACCTTGTGTTTTAAAGTTTTCCTTGTTTCTTATATCATCTCTGTTCATATCTAAATAATAAACAAAAAAGAGTAATTTCGAATATGCTTGATTGCACTCTATCTTCAAAAGTTATCATTTTCTATGTTTTCTTCTGAATTAGAATAAACAATGAAACCTTGACTGCTCTTGTTTTCTATTTCTTTCACTTTGATTATTACTTGAAGAATACTTAACTGTTGTTTATTAGTAATCATTTCAAGTTCCATTTTTTCAAATAGGTTGAAGGATTCTTAATTGCTCTTCACCCATTTTGAAACCATTCCATTTATTCCAAATCTTTGTTTGTTCCCTATTTGACCATCTTGCTCTCTAAAACCATCCTTTATTAAGAAACCTAGTCTAGTTAAGCCATCTTCCATGACTCCATTAGCCCAATGGCCTAAACTAGCCAGTCCTACCCCTCTGCTATTGAATCTCACCACCCAAACTCAAACAAACTCCTAAACTTCACAACTAGCCTAATATCTTTAAAAAATAAAGCTAAAACTTAAAACGAGAGCCCTCTCTGGATGCAGATTGGCTAGAATCTGTATCTAAAAGATTGGTTTGTGGTTACCTCGACCTCCTTTCCCTTTCATACAATTTTTGGGAAAACCTAAGTGATAACAGGTGTTACATTGGATCTGTTATAGGTTGTACCTCTTCAGTTTGCTGGATAATATAATAAAAGAATGACTGGTTGTTTCTCCGTGGATGTAGCCTAAACTGTGTGAACCACGTATATCTGCGTCTCTCTTGTTTTATGTGTTTTATATGTTTATATCTCTACAATATTTTATGTGTTCCATTGCTTTGTAATATATAATTTTCTAACAATTGGTATCAGAGCCGAAGGTCTATTTGGCTAATAAACTCGCAGAAGAGAAGGGTTCCTGGTTTGAGTGGGAGCAATGGCGGAAGATGGTAGGTTTAGGGTCGAAAAATTAAATGGCCAAAACTACTAGCTATGGAAGATGCAAATGGAAGATTATCTGTATCAGAGAGATCTGTAACTACCATTGAGCGAAAAGACAAAGAAGCCGACAAGTATGACAAACACAGAATGGGATATTCTCGAGAGAAAGGCACTTGGAACAATACAGAGGTGCCTAGAAGCGTCAATAGCATTTAATATTTCAAAGGAAACAACAATAGAGGGTTTAATGTTGGCATTGGCCAAACTATATGAAAAATCCTCGGCCTCAAATAAGGTACTTCTTATGAAGCGTTTATTTAATATGAAAATGTCAGAAGGTGGATCTGTTGCAGACCATTTAAATTATTTTAATACAGTTCCAAGTCAATTAAGTTCTATAGGGGTAAATTTTGATGATGAAGTTAGGGCTCTGTTATTTCTATGCTCATTGACAGAAAGTTGGAATAGCTTAGTTATGGCCATTACTAACTTTGTCTCTAGATCCAGTACTTTAAAGTTTTATAATGTTGTCACTACAATCCTTAGTGAGGAAATGCGACAAAAAAGCTTTGGTGAGACATCAAGTAATGCTTTGACTGCAGAGACTAGGAGAAGAAAAATGGAAAGAGGAAAGAGCCTAGGATACCACAGTAAGTCAAGAAAAGGTAGATCCAAGTCTAGATCAGGGATAGTGTGCTGGAAATGTGGGAAGAAAGGACACCTGAAGAAAGACTGCAAGTCTCAGAAGGGAAAAGAAGGAGACATGCAGCAAGAAACTAATCATGGAGTGAATGTAACAGGTGATGTGTTGCAATGTGCTTTGATTCTTTCATTAGAAAATATTGTTGATGCCTGAGTGGTAGATGCAGGGGTCTCATTCCATGCCACACCTGATAAGAAACATATCCATGATTATGTTCGAGGAGATTTTCGACAGGTTCAATTGGGTAATGATAAACCCTGTAAAATTGTTGGAATGGATACAATTTTCATAAAACAGCAGAATGGAAATCAATGGCTATTGAAGGAGGTAAGGCATGTTCCAAATCTAAAGAAAAATCTGGTTTCAATAGGGCAGTTAGGAGGTGAAGGTTGCATAACTACTTTCACAGATAAAACCTGGAAGGTCACTAAAGGATCCCTGGTAATAGTGAAAGGAGAAAAGGTTGGTACATTGTATTTATGCAATGGTATTTCTAATTATGTTAATGCTTTAACCTCTACAGGAGAAGATACGACGTTGTGGCATCATAGGCTCGGGCACATGTGTGTGAAGGGGATGTAGATTCTTCACTCAAGAAATTTGTTGCCAAGTTTGAAGCATGTTGATTTAAAATTCTGCAAAAATTGTGTTTATGGAAAATAGAAGAGAGTTAGATTCCTTAGAGTTGCAAAAGAAAAGAAGAGCAAAAAATTAGAGCTTGTGCATACAGATGTATGGGGATCTGCTTAGGAATCATCTCTTGGTGGCTCTCGTTATTATGTTACATTTATTCATGATGCAACTAGAAAAACCTGGATTTATTGTATTCGAAATAAATATGATGTATTTGATACTTTCAAGAAATGGAAAGCTTTGGTTGAAAATGAGACAAGAAAAAGGTTGAAGTGTCTCAGATCTGATAATGGAGGTGAATATTCCAGCAAAGAGTTTGATAGGTACTGTTCAAAGAATGGAATTCATAGAGAGAAGACAGTTCTAGGAACACCACAAGAAAATGGCGTGTCAGAAAGGATAGACATGACAATCATGGAGTGTGCAAGATGCATGAGATTGCGTGTAGGATTGTCTTTACAATTTTGGGTAGATGTTGTAGATACTGTTGTTTATCTAATAAACAAAGGGCCTTCAAGTTCCTTGGATGGTGGTATTCTAGAGGAGGCATGGACAAGAAAAAAGGTAAACTACTCATTTTTAAACACTTTTGGTTGTGAAGCCTTTGTTCACATTAATAAAGAAAATAGAACAAAAATTGAGGCAAAATCAAAGAAATGTACCTTTATTGGATATGATGTTAATGATTTTGGTTATCGCTTATATGATTATGAAAATCACAAAATCATTAGGAGCAGAGATGTAATATTCAATGCAAAAGGTCTTGTATAAGGATCAATTACAGGAAAAGAAACAGGAAAAAGAAAACAGAGAATACACAGTGCTTGACGATATCACAGGAAAAGTGATGGTGCCTAAAAATCATAATGATCAATAGCTAGAACAACAACCACAATAGCAACAAGCACCTCAAAGACTTGAAAGTGGTGTTAGAAGATCTACCAGGATAAGTAGACCCCGTGAAGGATACTCTCCTTCATTATATTATGTATTGTTGACTGATTCTGGTGAACCAGAATGTTATGAAGAAGCAGTGCACGTAGAAAGCAGGAAGAAGTGGGAACAAGCCATGAAAGAAGAGATGGAATCCTTAGCACATAACCAGACTTGGGACTTAGTCAGGTTTCCTGCAGGTAAAAGAGCATTGCAGAATAAATGGGTTTACAAGTTGAAGGAAGAAGATGGAGGTAGAAAAAGGTATATAGCTAGACATGTTGTGAAAGGGTTTGCACAGAAAAAGGGTATAGACTTTGATGAGATATTTTCTCCAGTTGTGAAAATGACTTCAATCAGAACTATTCTAACTTTAGTAGTAGCTGAAGATTTGCATCTTCAGCAGTTAGATGTAAAGACAACCTTTCTCCACGGGGATTTGGAGGAAGAGATATGTATGCAGCAACCGTAAGGATATGAGGTAAAAGGGAAGGAGAAACTAGTGTGTAGGTTGAAGAAGAGCATGTATGGCTTAAAACAGGCTCCAAGGCAGTGGTATCTAAAATTTGACAGGCTTATGTCTGAACAAGGTTATACTAGATGTCACTATAATCATTGTGTTTATCTCGAAAGGAAAAATGATGGAAATTATATTATATTGTTATTGTATGTAGATGGCATGCTTGTTGTAGGTTCTAACACGCAGGAAATAAATGTGCTCAAGATGAAATTGGCAAACTCATTTGAAATGAAGGATTTGGGTGCTGCAAAACAAATCCTTGGTATGAGAATAACTAGGGATAGGAAGAATCACAAATTAACATTGTCTCAAAGTGAGTACATAGAAAAGGTGTTGAAAGGGTTTAATATGCAGAATGCAAAACCAATTAGTATACCTTTAGCTAGCCATTTCAAATTAAGTAAGGAGGCGTGTCCCAACACTTAGGAAAAAATGGCTCATATGTCTAAAGTTCCATATACATCAATAGTTGGAAGTTTAGTGTATGCAATGGTTTGCATAAGGCCTGATATTACACATGTAGTGGGAGTTGTAAACAGGTGCATGAACAATCTAGGAATCTTGCCCCATCGAAACTTTGCTCTAGAGCCTTTTGCATGCAAGCTAGGAATGACCAACTATTGTCCTAGGGGTCAATTAACCACTGAGGCTAGGTAGGAAAACTCTTCCTTTACATTGTCAGTGCCATTTGGCCCCTACAAAGGTGAATGGTCGATCAGACCAATCACCTAACTTAAGAAGTCGAAGTCAGCAAAACAACGGGGTTAGATTTACACTGGTCACTTTTCACTTGCATACAAAAGGTTTGCATGCCCCTAGGTATAGCGAAGTAGAGTTTCTAGGCTACCATATAGAAGTTCTTGCATCCACAAGATGGCTCCATCCACGCAACAGATAGAAACACTTCCTTGGCTTAGTCCATCAGACGAAGGTGATTCTAGCTCCAATCACCTAACCTTGACAAGGGAATCTTATTACAATCTAATCCCATTTTCATAAATGGACGGGTGTGTCAGACTAGTCATATATCCTTCACAGAAACCTACCCTATACCCAAAGTTTTTCTGTCGAAGCAGACCAGGGTCCGTGCCCCCTGGGTTTCAGTCACAATCACCGAATCACTCGTGTTCATCAGGTGGTTGGACTGGAGATTGATGAGACATTCCTTGCGCAGAAAGACCAGTTAGGGATGGCACTTGACTATTAGCTATGTGTGACTCGGGGAATGAAAGCTAATCTACGAGCTGGACCATTCTGCCTTCATGTCGAAAACACATTACTCGAAAGAGTGAGGAAATAATAGCTCCCACACTATAAATGTAGTCACGCCCAAGGAGTAGATTGCAATCTAAAGGTCCTTGGACTATCATTACGTTCAGATAAATGGTTTTCCTTCTCAAATTTATAGGCAAATTTAGAAGGATCCCTAACGATCGACTATTTCCTTTGTCAAAGCCTGTCAGATTTCGCATCTCAGGCAGAAGCGATGGCGAACCAAGCGATTTCCAAGTAGTTGAGGAAAGGATACTCATAGAAGCCCCTTAATCTATGATAGTATCGACCATGACCATTCTGTAAGCTTGTACTATGATTTAGAATGGTACATTATATGGTAGATGGGGTCTGCCTAGTAGATTCCAATCGAAGGAAACGACTAGGTTGCTTGGAGGTGGGACCGAATAAACGACAGGATACATATCTGACAAACTTCCTTCCTGCGGTAAAGGAACGGGTAGATTGCCCCCAAGTTCATTGGAGTCTGTGTTTACAAAGAGAATTTGAACGGTGTCAATCTCATTCTCTTTGGTGACTGTATCATCCGAAGGTAGACCTTCTAAAGACAAGACTAGGTCGACTGCAGTCTCGACCTATTGACTTTGGTCCGGTGTGGACTTAGAGGGTTTATCTTCAATGATAGATGCTTTGACTAACCACAAAGGTGTGTCAGTCGGATTTTAACTAGTGATGGAGTTGGCAAGATTTTCTTGTATCCAGGAGGAAGTCGTAGCGATGAAGCAGGGTGGTTATCCAAGACTCTTTTAGCTTCGTCTAGGAAGGGACAATGGTGGATGGCATGATCAACTTCACACAGTCTACAAGGAATTTTAGATCTTCCTTTTTCTCCAATGACTTCATTTTCACTAGTTGACGATGTACTTTGAACATGATCGTCAGAGGTTGATGACAATAAATTGTGCAAGCGGGGAGACTAGTCCCTTAAGATCTCTGGGATGCAATGACAATCTTGATGATAGTGGTCTCCTTTGCAAATGACACATGGAGATTTAGGTTTGGATGGTGCAGTGTGTGGATTTTCACTAGACGATGCATGGTTTCCCCCTTTTGCCGTTGGCTCCTTCTTCTTCTTCTCCTTCCCTTTCTTCTTCTTCTCAGTTACTTGTTTTTTAGTTTTACTAGCTTCACCAAGCGAAGAGGAAGAAGGAGAGGGAGAAACAAATGAAGTAGAATATTGGGGGGTAACACTTGTATCATCTAGTTGCTGATTTGATTGCTCAGGAATCATGGTGCTTTGAACGATAGAAGTCGAGAAGAGCCAGACTGGCAGGCCAATTGTCAGTCCTGGAAGGGACGATGTGGCCATATGAGGTGCACCAACATCTCCCCAAGAGGAGAAAGGACTTGGATTTCCCCCAAGGGGAAATCCTTGGTTGGTGGACTCCATTTTCGCAACCTAAGATCAACGAGGGAACAGTAACATTATTCTGATTAAAATAAATTTTATGACGCTTTGACAAACTTGATTTTTCTATTTTAAAGAGTCGATAAAAAACTAAAGGTGACTCTATTCACCTTCGATTTTTAATGAGCCTGAAGTGACAAGTGCTCAGATGGACCTTTTCTGTTCAAGAATGTAAAAAGGAATGAAAGTGACTACTCTAGAAATCTAGACAGAGGGATTACCAAACCAATCGCATAACTGCAGAATACTTTTTACGGTATGGTAGTCGATCTTCCTGAATGTTGTGTTCAGTGCATTGCGATCAACAGGGCAGTAGACACGGCTTCCTAAGGATAAAGGATATAGCCTATTGTGGTCTCCCAATATCTACTCGATGGTACGTGGGAGTACAAGTCCGTACTGGCACTTGTCGTCTCAAAGAGGAGGAATCACCCAACCTACGATGAAAGCAATAGTTACCAGGTTTCACGATGCCGAAATACGTCTCTAACCTTGACTTCTAAATGTTGTGCGTTAGGTTCCAAAGCATTTTTGTGTTCATTGAATTTATTTTACAGTTGATCTTTCTTAAGAATTTTGCCTTTAAGGTTCACCACATGATGTAGATATACAATTCCTAAATATGCAATCTAGGATGATAAACAATTGTTTACTCTTCTTGTTATAGCTCCAAATCTCACTATTATGGTTTGTGATGCTGCACTCATGGCCTAGGGCAACCCCTCCTTCCAGACCTGCTCCCAAATTTAAAAAACAGTGTTTTATTCCTTGTACACGACACTTCCCTGAGTTAAACGCGTGTATACGCGGGTCTGCATATACCCAACCCGTGTATATGTATTAAAACACTTAAAAAAAATATAAAACTCCTTATTTTCGGGCGAAGATCGCGGGTTTTACCTGCTGATCACCTGTTAGTGCCCATGGTCCAACTATTCCCAACCAACTCCTAACTAAAAAACTACTTTGGGAGTGGTATAAAAAGACATCAAAGGGAAGACCTAAGGGAGGAGAGAGGAGAGAGAAAGGTTATTATCTTGAGATTTTTCCCCTGACCAGGTCGGAAGACCCTTGTGCCTTCTGCACTTCCCCCATTTGTACAGGAAACCTTTTTTTCCTTGTGTGTTGATGTTCATCCACTAGTTATGGCATCATGGAGTGAGTCTTGGAACGAGATATGCTAGAGGCTTGAGGCTGGATGGATCCGAAAGGAAGCTTTGCTTGGGGCCTGCGAAAGGTTGCTCAGGTGATATTACTCCTTTTGTACATTCTGTCTATAATAAAGAAACATGTCTTGGTTCCCGATATGCTTCTTCTTTATGTTTATGATGCTCATGTTTGAATTTCATATATGAATGGTTGTTTTAAGTTCATAACTAACTTCCTTCTTTTATAACATAAAGATGATTTCTTTATAAGTCTTTGTCCATATACTGCTGCATTCTTTGGAATTGGTTGTTTTGCAAGACAAAGGAGCAAAAGGGACTTGAAAAAGGGTTTGGACCCTTGAGGAATTTCTCGAACGTAGGACCTGGGGTACACCCTTCTTACTTTAGAATTTGCTTATTATAGCATAATGACTGTGTGAATGTGTGTTTCTCTATTTAGACAACTTTCAGTCTGCTAGGGTTTCCACCCAAATGCCCTAGGGGAGCAAATCCCTCAACAGAATTGGCAACTCTGCTGGGGACAACACTCTTGTTGTTCCTAGTTTGGGTGTTTGTCAAGCCAATCAGGGCTCAGTTGCTTGTTGGTTTGCTGTTACTGCCTGGTCTGTTCTTGAATTCTAAGTTTTTCCAGTTTCTTCAGTTTTTTTTTTATTTTTCTTGAAATCTTTCATATACGCTGTTTTCCTTAGTTACAGAAGCGGATGTACGCTTGTTTCCTGAAGTAAACTCGTGTATATGCAGGTTTCCTTAGGCACAGTCACATATACACGCAATCTGCACATAAGTACAGTCACGTGTATATTGCAATTTTCAAGATTGATAAATTTTTGTGTCTCTGAACTTTGTCTAGTGGTTTAATTTGGTTTGAAACAGTCATTTTGGTCAGCATCAGTTGTTTGTTTTATAGCAAGCGTCTTACTCCGATTTCTCTCTGATTATAAGGAGTATTGGTCTTGTTTTGTGTTTACAAGCGTCATCGTCTTTTTGCTAAAAGCATGCAAGATTTCTTGTTGGAATCTTGGCTGCTCTGATTTATCAGAGCAGAAAGATTGTTCTCAATCATTGTGTTGAATTTTTCTTTTGGTACTTTTTGTTTGCTTGAAAAAATCGCTTTTTATGACCATCTACTTCTTTGTTTCATCAAAGTTGTCAATTGACACTTTCTTGAAATTGTCTTTTTGATCTTTTTTGGTCTTTGTTACCAAAGCTTTCATTGCTGCTTTCGATTGTTAAAAAGCATTTTTAAACACATTTGTTTTTGTTGAGTTTTCGTTCATTGTATGGTGTCAACTTGCAAAAGTGTTTCTTGCTTATTGTTTCAATCGCAAAGTTTCAGTTTTTGTTGAAAGCATTTTTGAAAAGACTTTTTTTGTTGCTACTTTGAAGAGAACTTTTTGAAAAGTTTGGTTTTGCTTTCTTGAACTTGCTTTTCATTTGGTTTCCTTTTGGTGAATGAAAGTGCTTTATGTTTGTCTTTAGTTTTGTTTTTAGTGTTTAGACGAAATGAATGGTAGCATCTCATATTCCATCTAGACATTGTAAGTGGCAAAAGAAAATTTGATAAGCAAAGAAACTTTCATTTCTTGTTTTTAGAGTTGTTCTCAATCTTGCATCAAGCATATAGTTGTTGCATTAGGATAGATTTGCATCTCTTTAGGAATAAATAGTTTTGTTAACTTTTGAGTGTGAAGTGTGAATTAACGAAAAGAAAAGAAAAGTTTGTTTCATTAGAAGTTTCCTTTCGAACCCTGTAGAAATTAATCTTCATCGAAAAACAATAACAAGTGCACATGCATATAGTTAGGTTTTATTAATTTCTTTTGCGTCGAAAAAACACCACTAGTTTCATTTCCATCATCCCCTGACTTCAAGAACAACGCATTTTAAAATCAAGCACTAACTAAAATTCACTAGAACTTTTTCTTTTAAGTTAAATACACCAACAAGTTTTAGGATTTTAGGGCCTTGGATTAGGCGAGTGGAGAGTTTACTCTCCAAGGCCATTTAGACGTCAAACATAGGAGTCTGAATAATGAGAGAAAATCCAATAGCGTTAGGTAGACCAGGAAAGCTCCGGATCTGGGAGTTAAGCACGAGGGTCTGTGAAGACAAGGAAGAGAGATACCCCCTCTCCTACTTGTCTAAACTTACCTCACGACTGTTCTGCCTGGCTTCTGCGATGAGTTGGTATCCATAGTTGCTACTCCTAGGCAACTACACAGGTGGCTATGGAGGGGAATCTCATAGCACCTGAGGTCGACGTTGTATCACTCTCGATAGTACTACTGGAGGGCACCCTTGCGAAGCTTGGGGGCTTGCATTGGCGCAGGCTGTTGTTAGGAGGTCAGCGTAACTTCCTCTGCTACCTTCGCTGATAGGCCTGGGCCCTCATCATCCCAGACTATCTTCAGAAGGCCCCTTATTTTTCAGTTTCTGATATTTTGGTGTCCGGTCCTAATCACCTGGAGCGGAAATACTTGGAAGTTGTTTGACTGGCTGTATCTTTAGGGACTTTATAGTGGGTGCTCTGTGCTCTTAGTTGGCCTAG
>APFE030522451.1:224960-265388 GCA_000404065.3 Pinus taeda | reverse complement strand
AACTTATTCATATTTATCTTCAATTCTTCCATCTTATCATCCATGCCATCAATTTTAGCTTCTACGCCTTTCTTTAAACCGTCCATCTTAGCTTCTACATCTTTCCTTAAACATCCATCTTAGATTCTGTTGCTTTTTGTGCAAGTGACACTTGTTGCACTTGTTCTTGTAATTTTCATATATCATATAGCATTTCTTCTTCTTCTTCATGAGTCATGCTAGAGCTTCCAAGCTCCTTACTAGGCGTTTGCATTTTCTTTCCTCGGGGCATCAGTTACCGATAATAATGCTCTATTATGCCCTTTTAATTCCTTCAAAATAAATTTTCAAACCAAGCTTCAGCAAAAATTTAAGAAAATCTACACACCTTTTTTCACTTTGTAGGAGCTTGATATTGCCTCTGATGTATCTCTGTACTTTCCCATCATCTAGTTCTAAATTTGTGATCTGTAGTAGCCCTTTGTGTCCTCTTTCCAATGCCACAAGTCTGACCCAAATTGGTTTCTCCAAGGAAGAGTTATGCGAAATCTCCCACAGTGACTTGATTATAGACTAGTTCAGTAGAGCGAACTTGTACGACGTGCCACGAGTCACTGTTTCGACCTCTGGATCTGAAAAATGCATACAAGAAACTACAGTCCATCCTCTTTTTGTACCTTCTTATGCAATTTCAATCTGACCCCCAGAGAGAAAGTTATGACAATTTTCCCCAGGTCACCTGTTTGGAATGTAATTCAGGAGTCTGCAAAAAGACCAACTTCCTCAGATCATATCTCCGCAAATATCCCGTGAAGAGCTCTGAAATTTGGACCCAAGGTTCTGTGCGATTTCTTCTCAAATGGATTTTTTTTGTGACTTCTGAAACGTCACATAAAACAATTTATAGCGAAAATGCCACAATGACCTGTTTGGAGCAGCGAAACCCTAGAATCCAAAGCTCTGATACCAAAATGTTATGAAACCAGCTCAAGAAAAGATAGAAAAGATAGATCAACGCCTTAGAATTCAACCTCTTTGAAGGGGCAACCTCCTTACATTACATAAATGAACAATTCTTGGATGATTCAATGAAAAAACCCCCTTTCTATATATAGGAGTCTAAGGAGTCACAATATAAACCAGCCGAACTAACAATAATAATATAAAGCCACAAAAATAACAATAGAGGGATTCTATGGGGCATAGTAATAACAATATGGGGGCAATAGGGGCACAACAATATTAATAAGGGGTATAACTACAATAGTAATGGGGTAATCACTAGTATTATAGGGACCCAACAGGGGGGTAACTCTAGTATCATCTAGTTGTTGATTTTATTACTCGGGAATCATAGTGCTTTGAACAACAGAAGTCAAGAAGAGCCAAATTGGTAGGCCAATTTTCAATCCTGGAAGGGACAATGTGGCCATATGAGGTGCACCAACATCTCCCCAAGAGGAGAAAGGACTAGGATTTCCCCCAAGGGGAAATCCTTGGTTGGTGGACTCCATTTTCTCAACCTAAGATCAACGTGGGAGTAGTGACGTTATTTCGATTAAAATAAGTTTTATGATGCTTTGACACAACTTGCTTTTTCAATTTTAAAGAGTCAAGAAAAAGCTAAAGATGAATCTAGCACCTTCGACTTTTAATGAGCCTGAAGTGACAAGTGCTCAGATGGACCTTTTCTATTAAGGAGTCTAAAAAGGAATGAAAGTGACTACTCTAGAAATCTAGATAGAGGGAATACCAAACCAATCGCAAAACTACAGAATACTTTTTACGGTACGGCAGTCGATCTTCCCGAATGTTGTGTTCAGTGCATTGCAATCGATAAGGCAGCAGACATGGCTTCCTAATGATAAAGGATATAGCCTATTGTGGTCTCCCAATATATACTCGACGGTATGTGGGAGCACAAGTTCGTACTGACACTTGTCATCTCAAAGAGGAGCAATCACCCAACCTACGATGAAAGTGATAGTTACCAGGTTTCACAATGCCGGAATACATCTCTAGCCTAGACTTCTAAATGTTGTGTGTTAGGTTCCAAAGCATTTTTATGTTCATTGAATTTATTTTACAGTTGATCTTTCTTAAGATGTTTTCCTTTAAGGTTCACTGCATGATGTAGATGTACAATTCTGAAATATGCAATCTAAGATGATAAATAGTTGTTTACTCTTCTTTTTGCAATGAGAATCCTAGCTGCTAAGGAAAGAGAAGCAAAATTCTTTCAACATAGAGCAGAGAGCACACACTAGATGCACTTTCCTAAATCAAAAATCAACAAGCATCCTAAATGCAAATGCACATGCATGTATTTGTTTTTTCACTTTCTTCATGTGTGAATGGCAAGAAGAATGCTAAGTAAAAATTTGAACTATCTTTTCTCTCAAAGCGACAGTACTAACAATTTTCTCTTACAAAGACGACACTTTGTGATTTCAAATTCAAAAAACAAAAGGAAGACTAAGATGATACTTTGCGATTTCGAATTCAAAAAATGAAAGGAATACTACTTTGTGATTTCGAACTCAAAAAATGAAAGGAAGGCTAAGACAACACTTTGCAATTTTGAATTTAAAAAATGAAAGGAAGGCTAAGACGAAACTTTCAACTTCAACTTGAAAACTTCTTTTGACACTTTGAAATACTATTAATTCAGATCAAATACAAGAGTAACAGTGTAATTGACCATCAAAAGAGTAGAATTCTTTTCTTTAACTGAAAACAACACTTGTGACACTTCCAAATCAAAAGATGACTCTTTGATTAAGCTAATTGTTTGTAAAGGAGAACGGCAAATGACAAAAAATACATAAAAACATTCACAATTCTTTGCACAATGGAGGCTGAATAATGCAAAGGAAGGGAGTTTCAATAGTGGTATACTGATCACAGATAGAAAAACTCCTGAATAAAGCCGAAGAGAGTGAAGAAAAACTAAAATGTAAAGGTAGAAACAGTCTTATCTGATCATCACACCTGTAACATAGGGAAACAGGGATGCATCTCACCTATTGCACACGGGAGGCGCGATGCATCCAGACTATCAAAAGGAGACAGTGTGATGGTCTAGGGATGAGACTTTAACTTGGTTTTTGGTCACAGTTTGTAGCTTAGTTCAAGGATTTAAGCTGAGCTAATGATAGTCAATAAATACAAAGTGTAGGGGCTGATCTAGTGAGGTTACTTGAGCAACCACTAGGGCAATTAGGATGTTTGCAAATCAGATATTTAATTCATAAAATAACCCAAAGATTGACTAAAGCAGCATTTATCTACTTTGCAGTTGCATAGCAAAAGCAGTTCGAAGGCTAGCTTGCATAACTTCAGGCTCCATCTGTAGATTATAAAGTAAACAAACTAGAAACAAGCAAACAAGCTATTGGGCTCCCCAATGGAGTCGACATTTTGCTATTGGGAAAGCTAGTGTCCATGTAGAGCTTCTAGTCCCACTAATATGGATATCTATCTTAGAAACAATTAAACTAAAGTTACTTGCATTTTCCTTTATGAGAAGTAGATGAGAGAGAAGTAGAGAGTACCAACCTCAGTCTTTCGCTTGGGTCCTTGCTTGCTTCCTCTCCCCTCTGACAGATATTTGCCACTCCTTCCTTGCTTATCTTGCTTCAAAGAACACCTGTAGAGTCAAAGCAACATACCACCATCAAAGCTCAGAGACCTACAATCATAAACAATATGCGACCAGATATATATTGACCACACAAATGCATATATCAACTCAGACATACAAGAATGTGGAGGAAAACTCAAACAGCTTTATTGATAGAAAGAGTAGAAGAGAGGATTACAACCCATTTTTCTGACCCAACGTCATCCTCCTAGCATGAAAGCCCTTTTCACCTCATGAAAAGCTTATATCACCCAACACTATGATGTTCCACAAAGAAACCAACAACACTTCTTTACAAGATGCAAAATTCCAGCCTCTGGATCTCTAGGATGAGGGATCCATATATAGATGTTTGCAGGTGGGTGAGTCAGCTTCTAGGTTTTTGATTAGTGTCATTTCTGTGATATTTCTCAATTCCACTTGGATATTTCATGATCTCTTATTCATCCCTAGGTGAATTCAAAGAGGCAAGTGTCACAAGAGAAGTTTCTGCAAGATTCCATGATCATCCACCTTGCAAACTGTCTCTGCCATTTGTCTACTCTCACCCATTGCACCCCAAAGAAGGGCTTTTCAATATGCATCACACCCCCCACGTGCATTAGGTGAGATTCATCGCACTTTGACCATGGAGTAGGTGAGATGGTCCAGTTTTGACCAATTCTGAGCAGTTTTTCATGGAAAACTTCTGGGAGATGATGTATCAGCTGACCTTGTTCCTTTAAGGTATGAAAAAAAACTTTTAGGGACTTAGAAGCCCTTGATTTATGGACATATAATATTGGGGTTTGTAGTACCCAAATATGTCTATAAAAACACCCTCGAAGCTAAAAATAGATGTAAAATTGCCTTATAAAGGTCTAGTAATTTGTGGTCAATCTAGGTCGTTCATTAGGTGGATAATCTGATGGTAGAAGTTATGTTTAATTTAGGGTTTTTTTCCCTAGAAGGCAACCCCTCACTATATATGAGGTAATTGTATTGTGTCTATGTATATCTGTATTCTGAGTGAGGAAGAGAGAGGAGATTGAGAACGAAGAGGGTGTTACAACGGATCTGCTGTAGGTTGTATCTCTTCAATTTGCTGGATAATATAATAAAAGAAGGACTGGATGTTTCTCCGTGTAGATAGCCCAAACTGGGTGAACCATGTATATCTATGTCTCTCTTGTTTTATGTGTTTTCTGTGTTTATATTTCTACAATATTTTATGTGTTCCATTGCTTCGTAATATATAATTTTCTGACACATCCAGGAAGAAATAGAATTCCTGAACATCTCCTTGCTCAACATGACATACCGATATGCCATCAAGATTGAGCAAAATTTTAAACAAAAGAAGAGAGACTTTGGATTTGTTAATCCAAAACAAGGGAAAGGTGCCCCCAAACCATAGAATAAAGGACAAAGCCAAGGCAACATGACCCAAGAAAACCCTCCAAAGCTGCAAGCAAAGAACAACATCGAGAAGCTAAAAAAGGACACGGGAAAGTGGTGTGAGTTCCATAAGAGCTCCACCCACAACACAAGTGAGTGTCGGGCCAAGCAGAACCTGGTGGACAAGCTAAAGGTTTCAGAATCAGATGCATGTTTTGAATTTGAGTCAGAACCCAACAAGGGGAATGACAAAGGGAAGCATATTATCAATGCAGCGCCCAATGCCATTGTTTCTACCATGAAGATCCAGAAGGAGGAACATGAAGATCAAGAGGAGGAGGAGTGCCCCATCCACTCCCAGACATGGGTAAAGGGCTCCCCACTGCAGTTCATTATCGACAGTGGGAGCCAAACGAAACTCATTTAGCTATAGGTCGTGAAGTGACTAGGCTTACCAACCACAACACATCCATAACCGTACACCATCAGGTGGCTTCACCAAGGACGGGATCTTCGCATGAGCCAACAATGTCGCCTTCCATACAACATCAAGCCTTTCACAGATGAGGTATTGTGTGATGTTGCTCCCCTTGATGTTGTGATGTATTATTAGGCCAACACTTGTGGAAGCGACATGTTGTGTATGAATCAAGGCCCCATGTTGTTATTGTTACTTTGGCAAATAAGTTGTACAAGACACCGGAGGTAGCACCCCTATCTCCATCTCTTTGGTTACTACAAAAAAATCTAGTAAGCTCATTTCCAAAACTCAGAAATCTGTTTTCCTGATGACACGTCGTGAAGGAAAGAATAAGATAGTGGCCATGACCTCCAGATAGGGCCCCTCCACATGACAACTACAGATGGACGAGGTTGTGGAGGAGTACGAGGACATCTTCACCTCCCCCACAGGGGTTCCTATGCATCATCAAGTCAATCACTCCATCGGTCTGACCCCATGTGTGCCACTACCCAATGGACCAATCTATCAGTGTTCCATTCCATAGAATGATTAAATCAAGAGGAATATTTAGGAGCTACTACATAAAGGTCACATCCATCTGAGTTCATCACCCTATGGGAGCCCAATCATATTGGTACGAAAGAAGGATGGGACTTGGAGACTCTGTATTGACTATGAGGTGTTGAACAAGATCATTGTCCATAATAGGTACCCAATCCCATTGATTGATGACCTCCTGGACCAACTGAAAGGGGAACAATATTTCAACAAGATCAATTTGAAGCCAAGATATCACCAGGTACCAATCGAACACTCCGATGTGTGGAAGACTGCCTTCAAAGCCAAGGAGGGAATTTTTAAATGGTTGGTTATGCCTTTTGGATTGACGAACGCTCCTGCAACCTTCATGAGGCTAATAGATGAAATCTTGTGGCCATTCACCAACTCATTTGTAGTGGTATACTTGGATGACATCCTGATCTTCAGCCAGAGTTTGGAAGAGCACCTCCTCCAATAGGTTCTCCAAACACTGCGACAACACAAGTTATAAGCCAATTTGGAGAAATGCACTTTTGGCATGACCCAGGTTAGTATCTGGGATACATTATTGATGAACGGGGGGGTGCATTTGGATCCAACTAATATCCAAGTCATTCAGGATTGGACATCTCCAACCACTCTAACAGAGTTCCGCAGCTTTCTGGGTCTTGCCAACTTCTACCACAGGTTCGTGTTGCGATTTTCTCATATCACTTAGCCCTTGAGTCAAGTCACTAAGGGAGGAGCGAAAGAGAAATTCTTTTGGTCTGAATCTCAATAGAAGGCATTCATAGAGTTGAAATATCACCTCTTCTCAGCACCATTCCTCGCATTACCAGACTTGCAATAACCATTTGAGGTTGAGACAGATGCCTCTGACTATGCTATTGGGGCAGTCCTTACTCAACACGAGCATCCAGTGGCATATCATAGTGAGACACTTTTAGACACAATCTAGAAGTATTCCACTTATGATAAAGAGATGTATTCCATTGTGCAGGCCTACCAACAATGGAAGCACTATATTTTGTGGAAGGAAATGGTCATCCACACAAACAATCGGCCCCTGCAGTTCATATAGACCGAAGGGAAATTGCAAAATGATTGCCATCAAAAGAGGCCCATATACCTACAACAGTTCCACTTGAATATCTATTATAAGAAGGGAAACACCAATAATGTTGCATATTGCCTCAGTCGACCACCGATCATGGCGTTAACCATGATGCTCAACTTTTGTGGGAACGACACTTCTGATTGGACACTTCTCTACAAAAGCGACCCAGAATTTGGCCACACATACCAGACACTCTATGAGGGTCAGCATGTTCCATATTTTCACCACGAGGATGCCATGTTATGCCACCTAGGTCACCTTTTTGTTCCTTCAAGCAAGAGTACCAAGATGACTTGGGAAGCACACTACAGTCGGGCTACTAGGCATTTCAGGGTTGAGAAAATAGTGGAAGTACTGCAAAAGTATTTCTATTGGCCGAATCTTCGACAAGATGTCGAGAAGTACATCATATCATGCACTACCTCCGCCATTGCCAAACCGACCGTCAAGAAGAAAGGCCTCTATACCCCACTTCCTACCCCTAGTCGACCTTGGGAATCAATCTCCATGGATTACATGTTGGGCCTTCCTTCTAATAAGCATGGAAATGACTGTGTTTTTTTGGTCGTCGACAGGTTATCAGAGATGGCCATTATGGCAATCTGCAAGAAGAATATCACAACAAAATCCACTACTAAACTCTTCTTTGAATGAGTGTGGGTACACTTTTGGAACCCACAGTCTATTATCACAGATGAGGATAGTAGGTTCCTCAGTACATTTTGGTCCTGTTATCACTCCAAGAAGCTCTCCTAGGTTGTAACTTGGAGATGCTTAGTAACATATAAATCTTCAATATTGTTCTCTGAACTATTGGAATGGATGATGGTTTGGATCAAGTCAGATGACTATTTCAACAATGTTTTCACTCACAACATGCATGAACACCCTCAGCTTTACAAGGCTTTAGACCACTAATGTTCAATAGTTTATACATTCAATGGATAGATGAATAATATTGGCTATACCAATAGATGCATACATACACACATATGAATGGCCAGCTACAGGAATTAAATGAAGCTTTTCAAATCTAATTTATTAACGAAAGATAAGATGACATTTATCTGGCATTAGACACAGAAGAAAACATGAATAACCTATTCAAGTGAAAGCTTATAACACAAGAGAAAATGGAAATTGAAAATGTAACAACAAAAGAAGCTTATATTACTGGAATGAAGATGAGAAACTAGAGTAGCAGAGTATCCACAGTCTTCAAAAGTTGAACCTCTGTTACTCTGAAATTTCAAATATTTATAGGCCTTTTACAATGCTCTCGAGCCTTTTGAGGCTCAAGAGGTCTTAACCTATCCCCTTTTTCTTTAACGACTTGATGTCCTGACTAGGCATGCATGGGCTCAAAGGTTTCTTCTTCTAACAGAAGAGTAACTGCATTCTGGAAATTTGTTGCACTGTCAGGGAGCTCGCTCGTGCCAGCGATGCTCCATGATCACTTATATTGTTTTTGGTTGTGTTGCACTATTTCCTTTCCCCTTATGGCTTTTTGTTTCCTAGTCTTTGTCTCCCATCCTCTGTTATGTGATGGAATGGGTCTGTGGGCCTTTTAAAATCCTTTCAAATGCTAACAATGACTATTTTTTGTTTTTCACAGAAAAATGTTGGAACGCTGTGAAATCTCGCCAAGCTCTATTTATTTTAGACTTCAAAAGTCCTTAAACACTATTATTCCTCTATCGGACCCACCCTCAATCACTATCGCAAGTCCCTTCAACCTTGTTCCCAAGCTTCCCTTTGTATTCTGAAATATGTCAAAAACACTAAAAATCATGAAAAATTGGCTTTGGCAGACCTGAAATATTACATATTGTCATTCCCAAACCCCTACGGATCCAGGTTTTATCGCATCGGTGTTGCCCCTTTGTATTTCGTTACATAACAAAAATACGCAAAATACATAGGAAAATGGCTTTCGACGAATTTCAAATTTTATGCAATACTATGTTTGTAACCATCAGGTCCGATTAATCACATCGCACATATACATGTACAAAGGCCCCAATCCATAATGTTTCCCTGATTGTGATCCGCCGATGTGATTGATTGCAATCGCATATCGCTCATGCCCTGGGCCAATGGTGAGCACTCTATTATGTTCTATGATAGCGATCTTGCGATGTGACGTGGGCCATCCATCTGCACGCTTGATCGATGGTCCACATCGCATTGCCAATCGCCATCGCAAATTCCATACAGTCCACCCCAAATCCATTGATTGCCTCTGCCGATTTCAACCCGCTGATCAGATCTGGACTGTTGATCTACCATATCTAATGGCTACTATGAATTTCATTGTTTATGCCTCCGATGCTTGGTTTTTCACTTTTTTTATGTGTTTTTTCCTCCCGATAGTGCTTTTCTACCCTTCTAAGGGCTCTTGGCATGTGATTGTTTTGATCTTTGAATGATCCTTAACAATATTGTGAAGACTTCGGGAGTGTTTTGGATCCACTTTGGGCCACATGTCAACAGGGCTAACATTGGCTCCTTCTGGGGATGAAAGCCTCCCTGTGAGGTTTCAAGAACCACAGACCAATGCCTTTCCTATAAAACCAAAAATCAAATCTATCTCCTAGTGTTCCATTGGGCATGGAGTCTATTTTGTATAAAAATAAAAACTGAAAAACATATTTACAATGTCAAGGCTTTAAAGCCTTAAATTAAATAAAGTTTCAAGAACCGCCCATTGGCTGGGCAACAAAAACATCTTCTCCTTCCATACTCCGCAGAATAAAAGTATTGTTCTGCTGAATTTGAGTGATGACAAACGGACTTGTCCACAAGGAGTCAAAATTACCATGATTACCTTTCTTTTCCTTCAGTGCATCCCATTTGAGAACCCAATCACCAACTTTGAAATTGTCCACTTTTTCCTTCTTGTCAAAGGTGTCTTTGATTTTCTTCTGATGAACTTTTGACTTCTCAACCAGCTACTCTATGATCTGCTCATCACCTGAATTTGGACCCATGCAATTTATGTCTAACAAATTTCAATTTTCCTCAACCATAAGTTTAGCCAAGCCTTGGACTTTGACAAGCTTACTGGGCTTCACCTCTATGTTAAACTCTATGAATTTTGCAATCCATTTAGCTCTCTTTCCATCAATATCTATCTAAGTTAAGACATCTTTTACTGAGGCTGAAGTTACATATGAAACCACTTTGGAATGCAGAATATAAATTATGAATGCCTTTAAAGATTTTATGAGAGCATAAGCTTGTTTTTCAATAAGTTCATACCTTAGTTCAGCATCCCTTAGGGTTTTGCTAAAAAAAGGCAATGGGGTGCTCTATGCCTTCATAATTTCTCTGCAGCAGAACTAATGCAAGTGTATCATAAGAGGCAAAAGAAAAGATATAAAACTCCTTAGTGTAATCTGGGCCTATGAGAGTGGGAGATTCCATGATAGCTTGTTTGATGGCTTCAAAAGAACTTCTTGCAGCATCTGTCCATTTTATTTCTTATCCTTTCCTCAGCATGGAAGTGATGTGCTTCACTAGCTCTGCAAAGTTCGAATGAACCTCCCTACAAAATTGACCTTACCCAGGAAGGATTGGATGTCCCTTTTTGACCTTGGGATGGACAATGTCTGAATTGCTTGAACTCTTGCTGGATCAATCTTCACACCTTCAGTAGAAACAATATGTCCCAGAAGTTTTCCTTCTTCTAGAGCAAATTGTGACTTCTTTGGGTTCTCAGAAATTCCGAACTGTCTACACTCTAGAAACATCTTCTTCAAACGCTACAAATGGTCCTTATGAGTGCTAGAAAAGACTATTATGTCATCAAGGTAAATAAGGACAAACTTGTCCTTCTCTCCCACAAAATCTATGTCCATGGCCCTCTGAAAAGTAGCCCCAGCATTCATCAGTCTAAAAGGCATCATGGAGTACATGAAATTGCCCCAAGGAGTAGTGAAGGTGGTCTTTTCTTGATCTTCTGGATGTACAACAATCTGATTGTAACCTAAAAATCCATCTAGGAAAGACATGACTCTAGCCCCTGAAACTTTTTGTAGAAAGTGTTACATCTTAAGCAAGGGGTAGTTATCTTTTCTAGAGCATTTGTTCAGATTCCTGAAGTCAACACAAAGCCTGATTTCTCCATTCCTCTTTCTTAGTAACACAAGGTTAGCTATCCACTTTGAATACCTTAGGGGAACTATGATCTTGGTATCCAAAAGCTTCTTGATTTCTTTCTCAATCGAAAGAAATAATAGAGGTTTGAAAGGTATTAATTTTTACTTAAAAGGGATGGTGTTCTTTTCGAGTGGAACCTTATGCTGAATGATATTTGTGTCATAGGTTTTAAGATCATTGTATTCCAAAGCAAAAATTTCAACAAATTTCTTCATGAGGGTGCAATACTTAGAATTCTGGGCAGAAGACAATTGAGTGAACAGATTTATGTACTTCGGATGGGCTAGGCTCCCTATATTATGTTTACGAATAGTAGACTCATTTTCTTTTTTGGCAGGCTTATAAGGTACATCGTTATGATCAAACAGATTCTCTAGAGGCACCAATCCTTTGAGTATATGGTTACTAGGCAGCTGGACAATGTTTTCCCGACCAATCTCGTCATTTAGCTTGGACTGGTTGCATTCTTCCATGGTTTCATTTTCTTGGTTAAAATTCATCCACGACTTGTAAAAACCTATTAATTTCATCATCATCTTCAAAAAATTTCCAGTATTTGACATTGTCAGGTAGAGATGGTCTATATTTCACCTAAACTTCATAAGTTGATTTAGGAGGCAAAGGTGGAATAAACGTGCTAGCAAACACAACAAGGGAATCAACAAGTTATTTCTTCATTCTTGGGATGTAAGAAATGCTAAAAATATTAAAGAGTCCTTGAGCTTCCATACCTCATCTTTGTATGCTTTCAGCCTTGGATGCTTTTCTTAGAAAGTTTTGTTGACCTACTGAATGATAAGGTCTGCATCTCCAAACACTTTCAAACCTTTGATGCCCATTTCTTTAGCCGCGTTTAAGCCCAATATCAAGGCTTCATACTATGTTATGTTATTTGTGAACTGAAAAGTTAATTTGAAAGATAAATGAATGCATTCCTGTGTTGGGGACACAAGGACTACACTTGCCCCTACAACTTCCTTAGAGAAATCTCCATCAAAGAACATATCCCAAATTTGTGGGCCTTCTTCCTCTATGATCTAGCAAACTGGTTTCTTAAGTTGCATGGAGGCCAACTGGGATTCTTCAATATGAGGAATACAAGCTCCAAAATCAGTGTCAACAGCATAAATGGGATGATTAGTGGGATTCCTTTCATCACTAATGACATAAGCCAACTGAGCTTCTTTGTATAATCTCCTACTCTCACCTCCAAATACTAGGACAGTAGCATACGATAGATCATTTTGCAATGTTCCACCTAATCTCTTGATGCAACCTATGGAAAGCAACATGCCGAACTTGGCGGGTACATCTGCTACCAGAATATCCATCATCATGCTCTTCATGGGCAGCTAAGACAAGATGATGGCTAGGTCTTTGATTAATCCCAAACATTTCACATTTCTAGAGTCAAAAGAAAACATGTCATGATAAGCCTTGGTAATGTCAAGACCCAATTCATCCATGACAGCCTTGGGCATTATATTATGGGTGGCTCCTATGTCCAGATGGTAGTTATGAAGGATTTTGTTATGAATAGTCATATAGACATAGAATGATGGGGAGTTGTCATAATAATTTTCAGTCATTAGGCTGATAACAACAATTGGTTTGTCATGTTGTATATTTACATAGTTAGTAGAGGCTTGGATGGCTTTAGGCTCAACGACCTTGAGGATAGATCTTTTGAAGGACTTGTTCTTCACTAGTTCAATCAGAGTTATAGGTATTCTTAGCTTCAAATTTCTGATTCAAAATTGAAAGGAGAAGGAGACTTGTCAAGGCCTCTTACCTCATGAGTTGGAGCTTTGAGGATGATGGGATCAACTGGCAGTCGCTTCTCCTTATTTTCTTGCTGTACTATAGGGATAATAGCTCTTTGAATAGGAGTTTCCTTGGAATTATTCATCTTCAACCTCAGATCATATCTATGCCAATCTTCAGTTCGTAGAACAACTTCACCATCCCACTCTTGGTTGATCTAGTCATTGAATAATGACTTTTTATAGGCAGCTGAGGTAAAAAAGGAGGCATTTCCTTTGTCTTCCAGACAATGGATCTCATCATCTTCTTCAAACTGCTCTTCTTCCATGACTACATTCTGGAAAGGGGTCTTCACCCTTTGGTCTTCATTGGCATCTTTGCTTCTTTGCAAAATCTGCAACTGCACATTAGCTCTTCTATATGGATTTGGATTTCTAGGAGCAAAGGTATTAGGAACTCTTCCTTTCCCAAGGTGCTGCTCAACCTTTAACTTGGATATTTTAGAGGCTAATGACTCCATCATATTGGTTATTTTATCTATCTTGGGATTTGATGATGATGAAGACTCGCCCCTTTGTCTCCTTCTATCAACATTTCCCTTGAGCTTCTCTGCAGCCATGATGTTGATTCTACTTCCAAGGCTAGATCCTGCATATCAGCCAAACTAGCACATCGCCTCTCCCTCAACAGTAGACAAAAGTTAGAATTAAAGGCACTAGTATAGGTGAGTTTAGTAGAGGTAGTGGTGGGTTTACTTCAACTAGCATTTTGTTGTACATGTGGTTAAATCTCTTATTGAAATCAAACAATAATTCACCATTTTCCCTCTTTAAGTTCCCAAACTCGGTGTGGTAGTACTTATCCCCCCAATGCTTTAGGAATACATCATCTAAAGCGTCAATATCTGTTATAGACCTTGGGGTCAGTTCTCTGAACCATTTTCTAGCATATCCATTTGGACAAAGATTCTCATCCATATATCATCTTCACTAATGTCCAGGTTATCAGCATAGCTATAGAATGATTCAAGATGTTACTCAGCTATAACACCTTCAGTCCCAGTGAACCTAGGCCTATACTTCTGATATCCTCCATTAGGCAGGGCATTCAAAGGAGTGGGTAGTACTAGAGGTCCATACCTAGGAGCTATGATTCTTTCCATTTTGGTAGGTTGTGGACCTGCCATAGCAATGGTGGCTATAAGGGTACTAGAAGTCTGAATGATAGAGGGTTGAGGAGTGACTGATAAGACTAAAGGAGTATGATTGATAGGAGGTGAGGTTTCCTCTGGGTTTACAACAAAAGGAGAACCTAAAGAATAAGGAGATTTATGAATATTTGATATTTTTTCTTCATTGCTAGTATTAGATGTTATACTCTCAACATGTATTTGTTCAATTGCAAGATTTTCTTGAAGAGATATGGAATATTGTTTAGATTTACCTGAACATGATGCTCCTTTCTACAATACCTTTCTTTCTTTGATGATTTTTTTAGGTTCAGGTACTGGGTCAGCTTCTTACTTCTGAAGATTTCTCTGAGTATGCCTCACAAACTGAGCCATAACTATGAAGTGGAGTCGCCAAGAGGTTCGTCCTCCAGTAGAGTCGCCAGATATGTGATTACAACCAAAAAAGTTCCCAGACTTTGTCTATCATCAAAGCTGGATCTATGTCATCTCCCAGGGAAGATGAGCTTCAGTTTACTCTCCCTGGTAGTAGCGCCAATAATGTTATCACTCCAGGAAGCTCTCCTAGGTTGTAACTCAGAGATGCCTAGTAAAATATAAATATTCAATATTGTTCTCTGAACTATTGGAATGGATGATGGTTTAGATTAAGTCAGATGACTATTTCAACATTGTTTTCACTCAAGACATGCATGAACACCCTCAACTTTAAAAGTATTTAGACCACTAATGTTCAATAGTTTATAGATTCAATGGATAGATGAAGAACACTGACTATACCAGCAGATGCATACATACACACATATGAATGGCTAGCTACAGGAATTAAATGAAGCTTTTCAAATCTAATTTATCAATGCAGAGATAAGATGACAGTTATCTAGCATTGGACATAGAAGAAAACATGAATAACCTATTCAAGTGAAAGCTTAGAATAGAAGAGAAAATAGGAATTGAACATGTAACAACAAAAGAAGCTTATATTGCTACAATGAAGATGAGAAGCTATAGTAGTAGAGCACCCACAGTCTCCAAAAGTTGAACCTCTGTTACTCTGAACTTTCAAATATTTATAGGCCTTTTACAATGCTCTCGAGCCTTCTTAGGCTTGAGAGGTCTTAATCTGTCCCCTCTGTCATTAATGACTTGATTCCCTAATTAGGCATGCATGGGCTCAGAGGTTTTTTCTTCTAACAGTAGAGTAACTACATTCTGGTAATTTGTTGCGTTGTCAAGGAGCTCGCTCGTGACAGTGATGCTCCATGATCACTTATATTGGTTTTGGTTGTGTTGCATTGTTGCCTTTCCCCTTCCAGCCTATTGTCTCCCAGTCTCCGTCTCCGAGCCTCTGTTATGTGATGGAATGGGTCTGTGGGCCTTTTGAAATCCTTTCAAATGCTAACAATGACTGTTTTTTATTTTTCAAAGAAAAACACTGCAACACTGTGAAATCTTGCCAAGATCTATTTACTTCAAACTTTAAAAGTCCTTAAACACTGTCTATTCCTCTATCGGGCCTGCCCTCAATTGTTATCGCAAGTCGCTTCGACCTTGTTCCCAAGCTTCCCTTGTATTTTGAAATATGTCAAAAATGCTAAAAATCATGAAAAATTGGCTTTGGTAGACCTAAAATATTATATATTTTCATTCCCGAACCCCTTCGGGTCCGAGTTTTATTGCATCGGTAGTGTCCCTTTGTATTTCCTTAAATAACAAAAATACGCAAATAACATAGGAAAATGCCTTTCAGCGGATTTCAAATTTTATGCAGTACTATGTATATAACTGTCAGGTCTAGTTAATCGCATCGCACATATACATGTATAAAGGCCCCGCTCCATAATGTTTCCCCAATTGCGATCTGTCGATGCGATTGATTGCAATCGCATATCGCTCATGCACTGGGTCAATGGTGAGCACTCTATTGTGTTATCTGATAGCGATCCTACGATGCGACATGGGTTGTCCATCTGTGCACTTGATCGACAGTCCACGTTGTATCACCGATCGCTATCGCAAGTTCCAACAATATACCCTTAATCTACCGATTGCCTCCACTGACTTCGACCTGCCAATCAGACCTAGACTATTGATTGGCCAGATTTGATGGCTGCTGTGAATTTCACTGTTTATGCCTCTGATACTTGGTTTTTCACTATTTTAATGTGTTTTTGCCTCCTAATAGTGCTTTTCCGCCCTTCTAAGGGCTCTTAGCATGCTATTTTTTTTTATCTTTGAATGATCCTTAAGAATATTTTGAAGACTTCGGGAGTGTTTGGACCCATTTTGGGCCACATGCCAACAAGGTTAACAGGTCCAGTCTCTGGTTGATGCTGGACACCAAACTCACTAAGTCCATAGCCTTCCATCCCCAAACTGATGGCCAGATAGACATTGTCAACTGGGTGATCATACACATTTTGTGCATGTACAACTCAAAGCATTCATGCACATGGGATGAGAGCCTCCCCTATGTTCAGCACAGCTATAATCGGGCTCTCCATAGCTTGACTAGACACAACCCTTTTGAGGTGGGCTTGGGATTCCAACCACTATGTCCCATTGATGTGGCCATGCCATTTGTGGCTCCTTAGGCAGATTCGGCTCATGTCCAGTCTAAAACAGATAAGGAAAATAGCTTGATTGAGCACATCCAACATATTTTCCAACAGTTCCACAACATTCTGGAGAAATCAAATGCCAAGTACAAGCAACGACATGATCAACATCGGGTGCCACACATGTTTCAAGTGGGCAACAAAGTCTGGTTGCATTTGCAAAAGGAACACCTTACCAAAGCCTATCGGAAACACAGACCACTCCTATATGGTCCTTACACCATTACCAAGGCTGTGGCAGACAATGCATTTGAGCTCAGCATTCCCCATTCCTTGGCCTGCACCCAGTGTTCAATGTGGACTGCCTTTGGCCATACTTTCCACCATTATTAGACACGTTTGACATTGCATAACAACTCACACCCACAGAGTTAAATCCAAATTGCATGGAACAAGCTACAACTAATTAGATCATGGACACACAGATCAAGCACACGTGCCAACAGAATATCCAACTGCATGGAGTTGTCAAAGCAGGCCAACTCCTCCACTAGGGCAAGTGGCTCACCAGGGACCAAGTTCAATATAAGTTTCGTCATCCCATGGAGGAACTCAACTCAATGGGGACCATTGCTACCTAAGGGGGGAGGAATGATCCAAGTGGATATTGATGGCCACCCACCAATTCCACTTGGACCCCCACCATTGTTTCTTTCAGCTTTTCAATTTCCTTAATTGTAGCACAATTTACTATTTTTATCATTTTTTTGGGTCCCGAACTTCTGAAGCCGTTTTGAGGCCCTAAATGACGTTTTTTGGGAAAATGGGAGCAACATGGGTCCATGGACCGATGTTTCTCTTCCCAAAGTTGTAGTCCTCAGATAGATATTTCTAACAAGGTATTATGCACATCAAACAGAGATCATATGCAAAGTTATGACCCAGGGAAGTTGATGTACAAATTTACCCAAAACGGGGCCCATAGTTTGGTGCTTCATCTCCTAGGGTTAGTTTTTTGGATGTTTAGGGTTTTCCATTGTTTCTCAACAATAAATAGGCCTTCAAGCCTCATTGTAAGATAGTTCATAGGCATGTATCGGCCACATCTCTTCTTAGAGATAAGCTACCATCACCCTAGCCAGTTTATTTCAATTTTTGTTTGTAGGCATATTTCAGTATTTTACAATAATGAAATGAAGTATTATTTCTGTTGCATCTCTGTACTTATGGTTATATCTGTAATTTGACGCATTCTTGTTTAAATTCGGATCAGATAGCAAGGTAATATGTCTTAGTAGTTGTTATTGTCTTAAGTAGATGTCTTGGTTGCCTTCTCATACTTGAATCAAGAGAATAGGTTTTATACTTGTTTCTTAAAAGAGATATGTCACTACCATTGATGAATGTTTCACTCCCTTTATCGTGACAAGGTTAACTTAAGGTCTATACATCAATCACAAATTGTGCTTTGTACTCAACAAGCAACATTCAAGCACACCTTCTCTGCCTATTCTTTGATGAAAATAGCCTATAATAATGATATAGTGAAATTATGAAGGCGCCACCGCTGACATCCTTATTATTGTTTTGTATTTTGTCTTTTCACTCAAAATTGTTGCTTGTCAGGTATACATATAACCCTATTGTTGTTTCAAGATAATGATAAGACTTAGTCTTGCAAGTGACAACCTCCAATATATTGGGAGAGTAAATTAATGTTGATAATTGGATACTTACCCATTCATAGATGCTTCTAGCTTGAAATGCCAAACTTGTTAAGAACTACATCATACTCTAAGCTAGTGCAATGCACACATTCAACGTTGCCTACAGGCATGTGAGTAATGAGTATATGTGTTATATCATTTCTTTTGGATGTAATCATTTTTTAGGAAGGAATTCGAAAACATTGATCATACTATGGCCACAATAATATGTTAGATTCAAATTTAGATCATTCCATAAGGATCAAACCTAGCCTAAAATTATTTTAATGTAATTAGACCATAGGTAAATGTGCAAACTTCCTTCTCCATATTTCAAAAAAATTTGGATAAGCCAATTTGAAGAATGAGACTAAAGCATAGTACTTGGATAGGTCAACTCTTTTTGGCAGGCACAAAACAACAATATAAATATCTACAAGACACTTCAAACCCAGATCACTATAGATAAGGTACAACCTTTCACCATTAATTGTTTGTATTAGAGAAAACATGTTGTTGTAGGAGTGAGACCTTTTCGTTGATCAAGGATCCAAGTCATGATTACTTCATAATAGGTCAAGAATCAATTTTTTGTACAAAAATTGAAACACAAGGTCCAACCAACGAGTGATTTATGAGTGACCAATGCTAGCCAGTCAAGACTGCAAGGCTCAAATTATATAACAGAACCTATACTTAAACCAAGCCTTAAACAATACTTCAATTACATAGGTTGTCCAAAAATCTCTCTAGGAGTGCAACTTATATCTCTACCCTTTTATGGCATTCAAAAAAATCACAATTATGTTATGGATCATGCACGATCTTCACCTCCTTTGTTGGCCTATGAGGCACTGAGAAAAGACCCAAACGATGCAACCATCAAGCCATTGTAACACTAAATCGTTCAAATAGGAGGTCACACATATAAGGATGACTTAGGAGTAGATCAAGGTCGTTGAAGTATAGAAAATAGTTTTAAAACTCTGACTCAGATTCAGAACCTGCCAAGGGTCTACTCTAACTTGGATTCAGAACTGGTCGAGGGTTGACTCCAACTCCGATTTGGTATCGACTCGACCTTATTGATTTAAATGACTCAGTCGTTGTAATAAATACAATAAACACTTCTTTTTAATATGAAAAAACCTATTTTTAAAAAATTTCATTCATGTTTCCAAACTCAAAGCATTAGAATATAGAGAGAAGACAACATATGACTAAAGTATGCTCATGAATATATCTATTATATCAAAATGGCACTGAGTGCATTGTTCAATACATGTAACATATAGAGATCAGAACAAAAACACATAACCAAGGAGGCTTTAAATGGTCTCTACAACAAAACAAGACTAGTCATTATTGCTAAACAAGATAAGATCATTTGGCTCAGACTATGAAATATAGTTAGATGGGGAACCCGTAGCTCCTCCTCACTATTGCTCCAAAAACCAACTCCAACTCTTTGCAAACTCCTCACAAATTCTCACACAAATTCAATCAGATAGTTGTGAGTAAATGTGAGGGGGTAGGTCACTTTTATGGGTTTGCGTCACTTTTATAGGCTTGGGAGAGGGGTAGAGGCATTAAGAAAAGTAAATATTAAAAATTGAGTCTGAAGTCTGAGTTTTCGCATTTTTTCCCCTCAAACTACTTCGGACGGTTTAAGACGGGCTTGTCCAACCCAGCCAAATCGGTGTCCATCTTAGCCAATTCAGTAACGAACCATCCTTCAGAATTTTTTTCTACCTAGACAACCTGGGAAGGGTTCTAGCTCGGTCTACGAGGCTGAATTTGGTTCAAATCGACCTAGTTTTAAAACATTGGTATAGACATCCTTAATGTGACTCATAAATCATGCCCAAGTTTAATAAAACATGACCACAGGTGAATTTCATAATAAGACCTAGGCCGCGTGATAACTAAATCAAGGAATTGCACATGTTTCAAATGTTTGTCACCACCAAAATTACTCTTAATGATTAGACCAAGGTTGTAGGGATAATCCGTAAATAAGACGGAGAGGTATTGTTTTAAATCCCTACAATTTCCACCACATATGTGCCCTTTATGTTCAGAATTTGAATTGTCAATGGATGTGATACCCCTCTACAAGATAAGATAATAAAACTCATGCATCAAACCACCAAGACCTCTCATGTCAGATCAATGCTTTCATAGGACCAAATAGATTTGCAGAAGATAATATAAAAGGATAATTTGTTCAATTGGTTTTGTTCAAGGTATGAAATGGACTCGATTGTTGTTGTGTCCTAACCAGGATTGGAATCATACTTTAGAAATTCTCCATATGAAATTGCTCAAGACCATGCAGGAATCATGGAAACTTGTCAATGAACTTCCCTTAGTGATTTTTGTCTATTTACTCCATCTTGAGCTTGTCTTCATCTGAGCTCTGATACCATGTTAAAAGTTAGAGTTAACATGTTCTCTACTCAGGTCAATTACTTCATTAGATTATAATCCCATTATTAATTCCATTATTCCATTAGCAATCACATTAACCATAGGAAAATAATTGATGAAAGAACATTAAACATAAGTGCAGAAGACAAGCCAAGATAAGATAATGCGAGAATTGGCTCAATCCAAGAAAAAAACCCAAAGATGGTGAAAGCCCTTTATCAATTCTTCTCATTATTAATATCAAATGTTCAGCAAAGAGAGAGAGTAAAATAAAAATGAATTTCCATTTGTAACAGGGCTAGAGATCTAGATCAGAGAGGATCTACAAGTGGGTATGTGTTTAACCTATTTGGAAGTGCAATCAGTTGGATGAGTAAGAAACAATCTGTAGTGGCACTATCAATTACAGAGGCAGAATACATGGCAGCCACTCATGCAAGCAAGGAAGTAATCTCGTTGCAGAGGTTGTTTTCAAGTATGTGGTTATTACAGGGAGCTATAAGAATAGACTTTGATAGCCAAAGTGAAATTTTCTTGGCAAAGAACCCTGCTTACCATTCGAAGACGAAGCACATTGATGTTCAGTATCACTTTGTGAGGGATATGATAGAAGACAAAAAGGTGTTGTTGGTAAAGGTGGACACTCTGAAGAATACTACAGATGCATTGACAAAATATGTGAGCTCTAAGAAGTTCTCTTCATGTAGAGAAACAATGGGCATTGCAGGGCTAGATAAATAACTAAGCTCTCTTGTGGCCCCATGTGGAAAGAAAACAACAAGTGGGAGAATGTTGGGTTGTGTTATATTCTTTCCATGATTATATTAGGTGGGTGGACCTACCTATGGTTTTGTGCATGGATTTTGCATATGTTTTTGGGCGCGATGGTTTTTAGTCCATGGTATTGGATGCTTCGTCATGCATATATATGTATTGTAACATTGAAAGGAACATAATTAAAAATCAATCTAGTAGTCCCGATTTTGGGATCCAAGGGAAAATATCTATATATATTTCTTTTATGTGTTATGCTCTCGCTATTGTTTATTTTCTTTGTTTTAGAATTCGTATGCAGGTAATTTTTGTATGGGGTTGAAACTTACATTTTGAACATTTGAAAAATTGTCCAATAGCCTTCTCAGCCACACTTCTTGACAAGTTGTTGAAGTTGGAGCTACACTCTGCTTCTACATAAGATATTGAAACAATGGATTGTTTCTTGGATTCCCATGATATAATATTGGTTTCCAAGTGAAAATAAGGCCCTGAGGTGATTTTGCGATCAAGTAATCTACTTGCATAGTCTCTATCTATATAGCTAGACAGTGAGCAATCTTCAGAATGTGAATAGAATAAGCCATAGCCTAATTTTCCTACAACATATCTTAAGCTTACTTTTTCATCTTGGAAATGGGAATTATTGGGAAATTCCATAAATATAGAAACAAAACTAGCTGCAAACATGATGTCAAGTCAAGTGGTAGCAAGATACAAAAGACTGCCAACTAGAATTTTATACAATGTAGAATCCACTGATGGTCCTTCATCTTCTTTCCTCAACTTGATACCTAGAGAAATTAGAGTGTCACCTAATTTTTAGTTGATTATTATGAACATTTAGAGGATGTTAGTGGCATGCTTTTCTTGTCATACAAAAATTCCATTAGCAAATTGATGAATTTCAATGCCTAAGAAGTACTTCCTGAGGCCAAGATCAGTCATATCAAATTTTTTTTGCATGACAACTTTGAATTCTACTAACATCATATTACCTGTATAAATTAGATCATAAACATAAAGATAAATAACAAGAATTTTACCTTCATGATTTTTTTATAAAGAGTTGGCTCATGGCTACTTATGCAAAATCCACTTTTGATGAGGTAAGAGTCGATTCAACTATACCAAGCTTGGGGAGTTTGTTTGTAGCCATATAAGGCTTTCCTCAGCTTATACACCTTATGCACATGTCCTAGAACTTTAAAACTATGGGGTTGATCCACATAAATATCTTCCCGCAATATGACATTTAGGAAAGCAAATTTTACATCAAGTTGAAAAAGTTGCCATTTATGTTGAGTTGCATTGGCTAGAATAGTTATTATTGTGTCTAACCTATCTATTGGAGCAAAGGTTTCACCATAGTTGACACCAAATTGTTGTGAGAATCCTTTGGAAAATAACATTGCCTTATGTTTCTTGATTTATCCTTTTTCATTTAGTGTGGTATTGTAGACCCATTTGACACCAATGTTGGTTTTGTATTTTAGGATATTAACTGGTTCCCAAGTCTTGTTCTCCTCTATGGCTATGATTTTCTAATTTATTGCATCAACCCAATGTTTCTCTTTTACTGCCTCTTCAAAATGGGTTGGTTGATCGGAAAGAAAGGCAAACATGTTTTGTTGATCAAAGTCATCCTCCCACTCATATATTTCCAAGATGACGCTTCTAGTTTTTTAATTATCTTTTGAAGATGATGAATGATTCCTGGAAGATGTACCTTTTCATAGTGGTATGGCTCTTCATGTATCTGTAATCTTGGTAGTCATGGTAAATGAACAAGTTGATTTAAAGCATCATCAATTTGATTACATGAAGATTTATCTTCCAAAAATTTAACATCTCTAATTGAAACAAATTTCTTAGAGACTGGATTACAGAGTCTATAATCCTTTGACTATTTAATATAGTGTAGAAAGATACATTTTCCACTTCTATCATGAAGTTTCTTTCACAAGTTCTCAGGAACGTATGCAAATGCTACACAACCAAAAATTTAAAAGCAAGAGATATTCACCTTCTTACCATCCCAAGATTCTTGAGGTACTACATATTTGATAGTCATTTTTGGAGATCTGTTGAGAACATATATTGTAGTAGCAACAACTTTAGCCCAATAATCATTGGACAACTTCTTTTCACGAAGCATACATATTGCCATATTCATGATATACTGGTTTTTCCTTACTGCTACTCAATTTTGTTGTGGATTGTATCTGGTTATGTTATGCATGTTGATTCCTTGTTGTTGAGAAAATGCTTTGAAATCATTAGAACTATATTCTCCCCTTTATCGGACCTAGATATTTTCAAAGGCTTTCCACTTTGTTTTCTACTTCTGCTTTGAACTCCTTGAATGTTGAGAAAGTATCAAACTTATTTTTGAGAAAATAAATCCATATTTTCCTGTTGTAGCCATCAATAAAAATCATAAAATAAAGGCTGACACAAATGGATTTTCTTTTCATTGCGACACATATATATATGCATTAGCGCTAAGGGCTCTTTTGAACTAGTGAAATATGTGAGAAAGTTGTATATTTTATGCTTTGCTAGAATACAAATTTCATAGTTACAATATTTTTCATTCACAATAGGGAGACCAATGACCATAGAGTGTTTCTAAAGTAGAATTAGGCTCCTAAACTGAATATGCCCATACTAAGAATGCCATAGTTATGACTCATCTATACTTGACACATTGTGTGCAAAATACTGTGAGAGATTTCAACTTCCAAGAGTAAAGGTAAACATCCTATTCTTGATATTGTCTACCTTTTCTATTAGTATTCTACTTGGAGGTTTGTCATAGATATAACATGTGGTTCCTTGAAATATTACATCATAATCATGTTCCATCAATTGACCTACACTAATGAGATTATGCTTCAGGTGTGGAATATAATAAGAATAAAGTATATGTCTATGTTGATTTTGTTTAGCGAGAATAGGAACAATACCTTTCCCTTAAGCTTTTATATAGGAACAGTCTCCAAGAGTAATTTTAGATGTTATGTAAGAATCAATGCAAGAAACAAGATTTTTTTTTTACCTATCATAAGGTTTTTGTAGCCACTGTCAAGCAACCAAAGGTCCTCTCTATGATTTTTTTTTTTAAATATGGTACGAAAGGAACATGGATTCAAATTACTCTCCTTCATTTTTGGAGATATGGACACTGACTCTTTGTTGATCTCATAGTTTCTTTCTTCATTCATATATATAATTCCCAAATTTCTTACAGTAATAGTGTTGAATATTAGATATGCTCCATGATGTGCTTCTCTGTGTTTGGTTCTATGAAGATGTTGAATTCTCTACTGCATGATCATGTTCTATAGATATACCTCTTCCTCTATCTCACTTATTGTTGTCTTCTATCCTCTACTTCTTCCTTTGCCAAGAGAGATTTTTTCTTTGAAATATTATTCCATGGATTCTTCTCCTGGGTTAGGTTATGTCTCATGTGATAGAAGTGATCAAATCAATTGTTCTACTAAGAGAGTTGTAAGATATTTGGATTCTAGAATGGATTTTACAACCATGTCATATTTCTTTGGCAGGATTCAGAGGAATTTTTCAACTATATTCTGATTTGTAATGGTTTCACTAATAAGTTTTATTTGATTAACAATGCCCATGACTTTAGTAATGAAGTGATCAACATTCTCTGTCTTATTCATCTTCATGGTTTCAAACTGAGCCCACAATGTTTGTAATTTAACAATCTTCATTGTATCATTATCCTAATATGTATATTTTAGAATATCCCAAGCTTCTTTTGTAGTTTATGCCCTGGTTATTTTGTCAAAGATAGAGTCATCGATTCAATTTTGTATCCAACATTTGGCTCGATGCTCTTTCTTTCTGAGTTTTGCAGTGACATTTCTTTGATTATTTGTCATGGTTGCTAATGCTTATAAGGTGGGATCTAAATAGGAATTCTAAAAAGTATCCTAGCACTCTTCATCTTGCAGAAAGGTCTTCATCTGTAAAGGCCAAAACTGATAACTTTTGCAAAAAAAATGAGTGTTTGTGGCAAATTGCTAGAGGAAGCCATTTTTTTTCAATGTGGAAGCATGACCCTCTTTTATAAATTCATTTTCAAATAATTTTTTTTAGAAAAAAATATCTTTGAAATAATGCAAAGCCCTTTTTTTATAACAAATTCAAATATAAATAAAAAATAACTATTTTGAATAAAACCCCTCTTGTTTCAATAACAAATCCCTTTTTTTAAATAAAAAAACTCCCTCTTTTTAAATGAAACCGTTTAAAAATGACTTTTTAAAAGGCTCTTTATTTCTTGAGAAATAAACTTTGAGGATTTTTTGATTCATGGAATTAAACAAGATACTAAGTATTGATTTAAATGAAATACCAAGCAAACAAAATAATGGATTCGTTGTACCTTTTTCTTTGGTAAATCACTCTAATGTATTTCTTTCTAGTATAATGGCACAGGAGATGAAAATCGTTACGAGGAAAGTGTACTAATGAAACTTCTTGCATTCGTATGGAGCGAGTTTTTGAATAGAGTTGTAGCAACGCAAATCCTCATAGTTCCCTAGTGCATTTGCAATGGAAATGAAGTAACATGATCCTTTAATTTGCGTACTTTATTTGACTAAGAGG
Source organism: Pinus taeda (assembly GCA_000404065.3). Taxonomy (NCBI): domain Eukaryota; kingdom Viridiplantae; phylum Streptophyta; class Pinopsida; order Pinales; family Pinaceae; genus Pinus; species Pinus taeda. The sequence goes on along the minus strand of APFE030522451.1, from coordinate 239,043 downwards.
TTGCAGGTGGTGAGCGATGTTAATGTTTCCTTTCAATTGTGATGGGATTTTTCTGCATATAAGAGCACGATAGTCACTGGAAATTCTCTCTGTAAGGGTGCGATCTTCCCTTCTAAAATTAAAAAAACAAAAAAAAGTCAGTTGGATTTTTCTTAGGGTGTGATTGCTCTTTCGGTTGGGTTGCCACTTCGCTCTGGTCCTTCAAATCCTCTCAACTTCTACTATGTATATGTGAGGTTAAACTAATTTCAAATGTTTTTCTCTTTTCTTTGATACTATGATAAAGATTACAAAGGCAGAAATACACAGCTAATAGATTCAAAAATGGGAATCAAGAGAACAACTCTTCTCATCATTCAATAATAGTTACATACACTACATAGGAGACAAGGAAACAATCAACAAAATAACTAAATTGAAACAAAACTAACTATAACACCTAACAGTACTAAGATTAATTCTCTAAATAGCAATGAAGTGGGGTGTGAACAATTACAATCGAATCCTTCTTGCACTCATCAATCTGAATTACCTCACAAAAAATATAATATGAGCAGTTATTTTTTCTCTAGGGTCTATTTTCTTGCCTATTGGTGGGCACCTATGCCGCTGTCCACACCATACAAAACCCATCAAGGTTCTTGCTAGGCGATTCCTACCTAGGATAGTTTGAGTGGACGAGACAACCCCTGAGGTAGGGCTTCTAGTTCATTACCTGTGGCTGAAAATTCAATGAGAACACCACACCATGGGTTTCCCAAACAAGGCCAAATTAATCATTGCAAACTCTATGTCGGTTGGTAAAATGCGAAGAATCTTAAGGATAAGATGCATGTGCTCCTACTCAGATTGGAATAAAAACTACCATTAGAGAATGATACATGTGTTTTTCCCTATCGTGAAGCACGAACACTTGTAGACCAAAATTAAACACTCTCAACTAGATAAATTAATCCATCATCCATAACAAATGTGTTTTAGAATAGAGACCATAATCCATGAGTTATCTGAATGAGTGAAAATGGGTAATGTGGATGGCAATGAAACATATTCCTTAAATGATTTAATTCATAGCTAGGAATATATCTATATATATATATATATATATATATATATAATATATATATATATATATATATATATATATATATATATATATATATATATAGATATATAGCTGCAAGTAGATGTGTTAACTTTTGTTTTTTAATACTAATGGATGGGTGAGATTGAATCTGGAGAGAAAATTCCATATATATGCTTTGTCTGAGTGCTAAATCGACATATTGGGCATTGGGTAGTGTAAAACACTCAAATGAAAAATAATTTAGAGGGAAATAAAGTTAAAATGGTTAGCGTCAGTGATAGGTGTTAACCTGAAGCATTCCATTATCCATTATTGAGCATTTATACCATGATGTTTCAATGATTAACACATCCATTCTCCAAAATATAGATCATGGTGGAAGCTCCACTGTTAGGACCCCGAGTCGACAACACATCCCTTGGGCGAGTTGGCGTCCAATAAGGCATACATGAGTCAAAGAGGCAAGTCGTCGTTACAAGTGAGCCCAAGTGTGCGATGGTCATGTGGACGTAGTGGTGGGCACGATGAGCAACCACCCGACTTAGCTTTGGTTAAAGTCATGAGAATGGAGAGTGTGCCCAACTTGGTTTTGGTTAAAGGAAACACATTAGGAAAAGTTTGATTATTCGCGACATAGAATTCAGTTAAACACATTAGGTGGAATGGATGACTAGGGGTGCACACCTGAACAGTGTACCCACACCTAGGCATAGGTCAAACAAGTAAGTGTGACAAGAGAAATTATGCCAGATAGAAAATGATTGGGTGGAGTTGCGACAACACTTAGTGGTAGCAAGGTGTACGACAGGCTAACATGAGAAATGGCGGAAGGGGCATGTGAAGCATAGTGGGGAGCATATATATATGACACGACCGTGTGGGTGGAGAAGCATCAAACAACTACAGACATAACACTTGAGCCTTATGACAGGCGTAGTGCAAGGGGTCGAGGATAGGAGTTAAATATGCCACAAGAAAGGGTGTTTGGGTGCGGCGATGCGCCCACCCTATAGGTAGGTAGAGAGTAGTGAAGAAGGAACAGGTGTAGATTGTGCAGGTGGGCAACATTGTGGATAGGCAAATATGTGCTATAGGCAAGCAATTATAGTACGTGTTGTGGGTTGAAATGTGTAAACTTGGGTAAAGTGTCGTACCTAGGTAGGGAAAACCTCCCCACTGTAAAATATTGTAAAATTATAGATTTTATAATGTAATTTTAAGTGTTGAATATTTTTTTGGTTTCTTTGATGGAATTGTGTATTGGATATGTTATTTTTATTCTGCACATAAATAATAATGAAATAAGACACACATAATAATGTTATAAGGCATAGTCCAGAAGATGGAAAAAAATACTAAGTGTGGAACTCTAGACAATGTCACAGGGCACCCTAAATGATGGGACCAACTCGGGGGTGTGACAAATGGTATTAGAGCTATTACAAAGGAATCCAACAAAGATTAGAGGTGTATGCAGGTTGGGGTTCTTGAGAAAAATAAGTGTTGACTGCACAGTTTTGGGTTTCTTGACTTGGAGATTCATGGGTGAACCATCCAAGCTTTGGCAGACACAGGTGCCACTCACAATTTTTTCAAAACATGGTTAGCAAGGGAAGTTGGATTGTATCTTACTCCCAAGGAAGTAGAATTCAAGTTAGTAAAATCAAGGGCTAAAGTGTTAGGACTAGAAAGTGATGTGTTGGTTCGAATTTCATATTGATAGGGTTGTTTGGACCTCACTGTGATGGAGATGAATGAATTTGACATGATACTAGGGTAGGACTTTCTTAAGGGAAACAATGAAATTGTTGTTCCATTTTACAATGAGATTATGTTGATAGGAGACATACAGATTTGACTTTTCCTACTCACCAACAACATAGGGAGGTAAAGGTGCAACATGTGTATGTATAAGTATGAGTAGGGAAATGTAGGATTACGATTTTGAGACATATGCGATAGTAATTAGGGAGGCTGAGGATGATTATGGAGTGGGGACACCTATTCCAGTCAAAATTTCCGATGTATTGGCCAGATATGAAGATTGATGTCTGATGAGTTTCTGAAATTACTACCACAAAGATGTGCAATGGACCATCACATTAAGCTATAGTTGGGGAAGAAACCACCAGCAAAATCTCCTTATCATTTGTCAAGGCCGTAGTTGGAGGATTTGAAGCGATAGTTGAAGGATTTGGCTAATGCAGGCTCCATACAACCTTCACGGTCCTTGTATGGTGCTTTAGTGTTATTTCATAAGAACAAGGACATGAATGAGTTACATATATGCTATGATTATCCTGCACTGAATAAGAAAACGAGCAAGAACAGATATCCTTTGCCACTTGCTACGGATTGCTTTGATAAGCTTGTGAAAGCTCGAGCATTTTAAAAGCTTGATTTGAGGCATGGGTATTATCAGGTGCAGATAACGGAAGGCGGTCAGAAGAAGACCACGATAGTGATAAGATATGGGATTTTTCAGTTCTCTATCATGCCATTCGGGTTATTCAATGCTATTGCTATGTTTTCCACATTGATGAATGATGTTCTGCATCCATATTTAAATTCATTTGTAGTGGTATACTTGGACAACATCATGGTATTCAGTGATAACATGGAGGATCATAAGAAGCACTTGGACTTGGTATTTGAGGCATTGAGGAAGAATCGATTGTTCTTGAAGAAGGCAAATTGGATGTTCGCTTAGACCAAGATTTCGTTCCTTGGACACATAATGGGTCAAGGTCAATACGGATGGAGCCAAGATGGGTGAAGATGTTACATCCCTATAATACTAGTGATTCCCCCATTACTATAATCATTATATCCCTTATTGTTATTTTTGTGCCCCTATTGTCCCTATGTTGTTATTATTGTACCCCATAGAAGCCCACTATTGTTATTTTTGTGCCCTTATATTATTATTATTGTGTCATCTTGATTATATTGTGACCCCTTAGACTCTTATATATAGAAAGGAGGTTTTTTCATTTGTATAATCCAAGAGTTGTTCATTTGTGTAATGTAAAGGAGGTTGCCCCTCGAAGAGGCTAATTTTGAAGTCGTTGATCTATCTTTTCTTCTATTTTGTGAGCTGGTTGCATAACATTTGGTATTAAAGCCTGGATTCTAGGGTTTCATTGCTCTAAATAGGGAATCATGGAATTTTCACTATAACTTTCTTTCTACAACATTTCAGGAGTTTAAATTAAAACCCATTTGAGATGATATCTCAATGCATCTTAGGTCTGAGTTTCTGATCTTGTATCACTATAGCTTAGGAGATATGATCCAAGGAAGTTAAGGTATTTGCAGGCTCCCGAATTGTATCTCAAATAGGTGACCTGGGGAAAAGTGTCATAACTTCTCTCTGAGCATCAGATTGAAATTTCGTAAGAAATTACAGAAAAATGACGAACTCTAGTCTTCTTTGTATTGGTTTTAGGTTTGAAGGTTGAAACAATGACACATGGCACTTCATACAAGTTTTCTCTACTGAACTAGTATATAATCAGGTCATCATGGAATATTTGGAATAACTCTTTCTTGGAGAATCCAATCTTGATCAGACTTATAGGGTTGGAACTAGGACGCAGAGGGATACCATACGATGGAATTTCGGACCTGGGAGATTCACACTTACACAGATACAAAAAACTCAATATAAATCTCCAACAAAGCCAAAACATGTGTGCAATCTTTTTAGAATTTTGCATAAGTTTGGTTTAAAAAATAGTTTGAAGGAATTCAAAGGACATAGTGAAGCATAACTATCATTAATTGATGCCCCGAAGAAAGAAAATTGAAATACCTAGTAAGAAACCTGAAAGCCCTAGCATGACTCATGAAGCAGAAGAAGAAATGCAACATGATATATCAAAATTACAAGACCAATTGCAACAAATTTCACTCTCACAAAAAGTAACAAAAGCTAAGATTGATGGTTTAAAGAAAGGTGACGGCCTCTAAATTAGACATAAATTAAGGCCCATGCCTTTGAATTAAACATAAATAAGGGCCATCTAACTATCCTTCAGCACATTAAACCTCTCTTTTTGTATTAGATAATGTATTTTTAAATTTAATATGTTCATTAGGAAGGTTTATGAATAATTGCATATTTGTGCCTAATCTTATTTATTTTTGTGGAATATTATGAGAATATTGGGAAGATTATGAAGAATTGGAGAAGGAGATAATCTAGGGACTTGCTCCCTACTATAGGTGGATCAATATTACATAATAAATCAACAATATTTTATGGAATTACGGCATATATTGTGGAACTCCAATTATTGATAAAATCTAGGAATGTGTTCCCTGCCGTTTAATGCAAATTCCTAGTATTGGGAACCAGATTTACTAATCAAGGGATTTTTGTGGGGAAATCTTGCTCCTTTCATGGGGAATTATTCCTAATCATTTTTTATAAGTACCAAGTCAAATTTTCCTCTATGGATAGATTTTGATTAGTCTTATTGTGGAGAGAACTGGTATTTTTACAGCTTCATTGTATTTTCTTGCAGGGATGTAATTATATTGATGAAAATAATGAAGATTGGTGTCATGTTTAACTTCTAAATTTTGATCTCATCCATAGGTATTTGATTTTCCTTGGTATTTTCCATCCTAGGAACCTAAAATCCATTTTGTGTCATTTTCTTTCCTTATTTTCATTTCTTATTCACATGCATCTCTTGTTTTTGTTAGTATTAATGATTTCTTGTTGTAGGATTGGGTTAAATGGTCAATATAAGCTCTTTCATAGGATAAAAAGCATCATTTCATCCTTGGAAAATATTTTGAAGGACATAGTAACCATTGAGCTACTTGGATTAGTCTTCTTATTCCCAAATCCAGATTTCTCAAACTCCTTTCTAGCAAAGAACAGTAAATTTCTTCTATTTTTTTAAAGCATTCTAACGAGCTTCAATTGAGTTGGTTCCACTTCCATTAGATCACAAAAGAAATCTATTTAATAAAAAAATTTACCCCATTGCATTTTCACTTGATTAGGTTAGGCATTTGATAGATTTCCTAGCTCACTAGTTCTCGAATTTCTAGTTTTTAGACTAGTAATTTTTCCTTATTCAATAAATATTTCCCATGTATAGATGCATTTGTGGATAGATGTAGACAATAATGTGTTTTTGTAGGAGCTTCTACATTGCAGGGAGACCTCATCTTGCCTCATCCACCCATTTCGCCAAAATACACTAAAATATCAATCTGAATTCTTGTGAGAAAAAATTGTCATTCCATTGAGAAAATCTACCCATATTGAAGTCCTTGCTTGAGTTCTGGGTAATTTCCACCACTTACATGCCTTATTCTTCCATTATCCACCTTTCCCAAGCTCCATTCCACCTTCTATACCACTTTTTAAGCTTTTAGCCTGCTTTTTGTAATAAAACAAGGGACCCTTTAGACATTGTGTAGGAACTAGTACTTCCTGTAGACATCTAGTAGGAAACACTGTAGTGGTTTGTTTTGAGCCTGAATTGAGAAAAATCATCACTAGAAGCCAGGATTAGGCCCCTAATTTCCCTCCAAACCATCTGAACCATCGTACTCCTTTTCCTCCAGACTTTTCTTCCCTACCAAAGAACCAAGCAAAATTAGAATTTACATTTTTCAAACAAAAAGATAAAAAGGAAAAAGCTATTTTATATTTATTTATGCACACAGTAGCTAGCACTATCTAGATCAGATTCCATGCTCAGTTAGTTTAAATCATTACATGTGATAAATAGAGTTAAGTTAGGTTTATTTTACAGTTAGTTCATGATCTTTATGCAATTAGAATATGTTTCTTTCCTTGTACTTTATTTCTTGCAATAGGTTAGGATTTCCATTTCAATTCATTTTTTGCAATTAGTTTAGGGTTTGATTTCAGTACAGGCACTCCACTACATCATGACAGCAAACGAAGGACACATTGTATGCTACACATATAGTGTCGATACCTCTTAACTTTGTATGAACCCCAGGTTGATAATTAAAAGTCAGTAGCCTTGGGAGTTGCAGCATTTTTACTGCAATACAGAGGACCATCAAAAGATGTGGAAGCTAATATGAATGACATGGAAGCTAATATGGATGGCCTGGAAGCTAAGATAGAAGAAAAACTTAAAGACAACATGGAATATTTGAAGATAGATTTGGCAAAGTTGCTACAAGAAATGCTTACTAATGTCGAAAGGGTAGTAAAGGAAACTCATGATGAAAACAAAAGATATGCTAATCATGATTTCATAGAATCTAACATTGGATTGAAGACCCACCATGTTCCAAAGATCGATATGAGGAAGTTTGATGGCAAGGATCCCATAACATGGATACTACAGATGGAGTAATATTTCGTTCTCCATAATGTGCAAAACCCACAAAAGGTACACATTGCAACTTTATATTTGGAACCAAATCAATTTGTATGGTATCGATAGATTTTCTGTCATAAACAAATTGTCACTTGGGAAATTTTTACGGAAGAAATGATATCACATTATGAGGATGCAAAAAACAACACTGTTTTAGCCAATTGATAAATCTCAAAAAAAAGGGTTCAATGATGGAGCACATTGAGGACTTCCAAAAATTGAATATAAGGGTAAAAGATATTCCATGGGAGAATAGGATTGATGTGTTCATAGGGAATTTAAAGGATAACATCTAGCATGAGGTTCACAATTGGAAACCTAATTTATTGGAGAAGGCTTTCGGGTTGGCAAGAAAAATGGAAAGTGAAATTATGGAAACAGTGAAGCCTACCACTAAAAACTATAAAGATGGACGTCTTGTTGCCCCTAGCCTTCCACAACCTACAAGGTTGGCACCACAACAATTGGAAGAAAAAAGACAAAAATGGCTTTGTTACAGTTGTGATAGAAAATACACTAAAGGTCATAAGAGTGCTGAGAAGAAATTATTTTACACAGATTGTGAAGAGAAGGAAGAAAAGGAACAAGAAACGCCAAAAGAAGAGGATATACCCCAGGAAGAAACCCTAGAGAAAGAAGAAATGATTCCAACCATATCTTGTAATGCATTGGCTGAAATTACTACTCCTCAAGCTATCAATATATAAGGACATATCAAGAATAAAAAGGTAATAGTGTTCATTGATTTAGGAAGTACACATGATTTTATTCATTGTAAGATAGCCAAGGAATTGAATTTCTTCCTATATCCAACACTAGAGTGTTAAGTGATGGCTGCAAGTGGAGGAACCAGAAATTACTCTGGAAAGTGCCATAATATCAAGCTATCCATGGCAGAATATGTATTGAATAGCCCAATTCTTTCCATTCTAGTGGGTGGTGTTGATGTTGTAATAGGAGTCCAATGGCTACAATCTTTGGGTATGATAACTTTTAATTTTCAAGAACATTTCATAATAAAAAAAATTGGAAGAAAAGGAACTTGAATTAAGGGGTATCACAGAGAAATCAGGAAAGATAATCAACGCTAATGAAATGACAAAGTTCCTAAAGAAATAACGACGAGGGATAATTGCACAATTATGTTCACTATAGGTTCCCACATCGAAAGCATCTATTTCTCTAGATCTACAAAAAGTATTACACAATCTTTCCAATGTATTTGATACTCCCAAAGGCCTCCCACCTATTCATGATCGTGATCATGCTATTCATTTTATTCCAGGAAGTGTTCCTCCAAACATTAGGCCTTACAGATATCCCTATTCCCAAAAGAGTGAAATTGAATGTATGGTTGCAGAAATTCTAGAGGCTCATATAATTCAACCTAGTCAAAGTTCTTTCTCTGCTCTAGTAGTATTGGTGCACAAGAAGGATGGATCATGCCGCATGTGTCTGGATTATAGGGAGTTCAACAAGCTCACTATTAAAGATAAATTTATCATTCTTGTCATTGATGAATTATTGGATCAATTGCATGGATGAATTTACTTCTAAAAGTTGGATCTTCATTCAAAATATCATCAAATTATAATGAAGACTGAAGACATTCTGAAAAATAGCATTTTAGAAGGCATGAGGGTCATTATGAATTTTTTATCATGCATTTTGGACTTACCAATGCACCTTCTACGTTTCAAGGTTTGATGAATTTCATTTGTAAACCCTTAGAAAATTTGTGTTAGTATTTTTTGATGATATACTAATCTACAACAAGTCATGGAAGGATCATGTTCAACATGTTGACAGGATGATCAAACTATTGGAGGAGAAACAATTATATGCAAAAAGCTCTGAATGTTTCTTTGCAGTACAAGAGGTGGAATATCTGGGTCATATTGTATCTCATGAAGGTGTTAAGGTAGACCCTAGCAAAATTAAATCCATTAAGGAATTGAATTCCCACGTCCATAAAGCATATGCGAGGATTTATCAAGTTGATAGGGTATTATTGCAAGTTTGTTAAGAATTATGGGAGAATAGCAGCACCTCTAACAATATTATTGAAGAAAGATGCATTTTCATGGACTCCAGAAGCAACGGAAGTATTTAAACATCTGAAAAAGGAAATGTGCCAAGCATCAGCCTTAGCTACACAGAACTTCAAAAAAACATTTATTGTGGAAAGTGATGCCTCAGGAAATGGAATTGGTGTTGTTTTAATGCAATAAGAAAGACCCATTGCTTTCGAAAGTCATCCAATCAAAGGAAGGTATTTACACAAAGTTATTTATGAGAAGGAAATGTTGGAAATACTACATGCACTTAAGAAATAGCGACCCTACCTAATGGGAAGACATGTCAAGGTAAAAATAGATCATGATAGTCTTAAATACTTTTTAGAACAAAGATTATCTTCAGAAGAGCAACAAAAATGGGTCACAAAGATGTTGGATTATGACTTTGAAATAATCTACAAAAAAGGTAAGAAAAATGTTGTGGCAGATTCATTCTCAAGAAACGATGAGGATGTGGAAGCATTTCTTTGCACCATTTCTATTATCCAACCAGATTGGATAAACGAAGCAAGGGATGCATGCCAGAATGACGAAGAAGTGTGGGCACTCATTCAAAATTTAAAACAAGATCCCAGTACATCTGATACATTTAGCTAGAAAAATGTTTTGTTATGGTACAAAGATTGCTCATACATATGTAAGAATTCCCAACTCAAACAAAAGATTCTTATGGAATTGAACACCCATCCCTTAGCAAGGCACTCAAAATTTTTGAAAACTTACCACAGGGGTAAGAAGGAATTTTTTTGGGATGACCTTAAATCGGATATTCAAAAGTTTGTGGCATAATGTTTAGTTTTCCAACAAAATAAAGTTGAAACAATTAAGACCCCGGATCTATTACAACCTTTATCCATTCTAATCCAATGTTGGGAGGAGGTTTCAATGGATTTTATCATAGGTTTACCCAAGTCCGAAGGAAAGAGTGTCATCATGGTGGTAGTTGATAGACTTACCAAATATGCACACTTTTGTGCATTATCTCATACATTTAAAGACATATCATTTTCTACTACATTTATGGAAACAATTCAAAAGCTATATGGAAACCCAAAGATTATTGTAAGCAACAGAGATCCCATTTTCACTACAATTTTTTGGACAAAATTATTTTCTTGTCTTTGTACTCAGTTAGCTCATAGCTCATCTTATCATCCTCAATCTAATGGGAAAAATATGATAGTAAACAAATGTTTGGAAGGATATCTTCGTTGCTTTGTATCTGATAAATAGACACAATGGGTCAATGGTTGCTTCTGGCTAAATGGTGGTATAACACTTCCTTCCATACTTCAGCAAAAGTGACCCCATTTTTGGCACTCTATGGATATCATCCACCATCCATTACATCATATTAATGATAAAATTATAAGGTTCAAGCAATGGAAGATCACATCGAGCATCAACAACAAGTTCTCAAACTCTTAAAAGATAACCTCACTTTGGTGCATAATAGAATGAAACAACAAGAAGATTAACATCACAACAAAAGAAGTTTTGATGTAGGTGACTGGGTATTTCTACATCTACAACCATATAGACAAATGTCCCTCAAGCAAGCTAAGAAGGATAATAAATTATCACCAAAGTACTATGGTCCATCTAAGGTGTTCCAAATGATGGTACTATGGCATACAAATTGGAGCTTCCTATAGCTTCCCGAGTGCACCCAGTTTTCCATGTTTCATGCTTAAAGAATGTTATAGGTGACAAGCTCCCAGTTCAAACAATATTGCTAGAACTTAACGAGGAAGAAAAAATCATATTAGAACCTAAAGAAGTCACAAAAACAATAACTAAACAGCTTCGAAATCGATCAATTTCAGAATATCTCATCAAGTGGAAGAACTTACCCGCTACATATTCCACATGGGAGGATCAAAATTTTATACAATAGCATCCAAAACTACTCAAGCATTGAGGACAACACTTTTTTGAAGGAGAGGGGCATGTTAAGTCCCTATAATACTAGTGATTCCCCTATTACTATAATCATTTTAGCCCTTATTGTTATTGTTGTTCCCCTATTGTCCCCATTTTGTTATTATTGTGTCCCATAGAAGCAACAGTATTGTTGTTTTTGTGCCCTTTTATTATTATTGTTATGTCAAATTGATTATATTATGACCCCTTAGACTCCTATATATAGAAAGGAGGCTCTATCATTTGTATCATCCGAGAATTGTTTCATTTGGGTAATGTAAAGGAGGTTGGCCCCTCAAAGAGGCTAATTTTGAAGTTGTTGATCTATCTTTTCTTATATTTTGTGGGTTGGTTGCATAACAGAAGAATCTTGAGGATTGGGCTGAAACGAAGAATTTCCATGATATGATTGTCTTCTTGGGGATGACGAACTACCAGTGGAATTTTGTAGAGTGTTATTCAAACATGACTGCGCCACTGACAGACCTTTTGAAAAAGGATAAGTGGTGGAATTGGATGGAGAGATTTCATGTTGTATTTGAATATTTGAAGAGGAGGATGGTTACAACATAGATACTAAAGCAATCTGACATTGATTTTGCGATTGGGGGAGTTCCCATGCAGGATGGATATCTGGTGGCATATTAGAGTCAGAAGTTGTAGGATAAAGAGCGATGGTATCCAGTTGATGAGAAGGAGATGACTGCAATCATCCACTATTTACAGGTTTGGAGACATTACTTGATTGGGAAACCATTTTTTGCCAATACTGACAATGTTGCATTGATTTATTTTGCATCCCAATCAAAGTTGTGAGCGAAGTAGGCTTGTTGTTAGGATTTCTTGGCAGAGTTTCACATGGATATTGAGTATAGGATGGGTAGACATAATCCAGTTGTAGATGCCCTTAGCAGGAAGGGTAAGTTAGCCTCACTTGATGAGGGATAGGATTGTGCTAAATAAAGTAGGATTCAAGTTCATATGACCAATGAGATGCAGAGTAGGCTACGTCCTAATGTGGAGACAAATACTCAGGTGAAAGAGAATTTCTGAAGCAGGTAAAGGAGGGGATGACTAGAACGTTTTTCCTACAAGTTGGACTCTTTTTCTATGGCAATTGACTCTACATTCTAAAGTTAGCTGGACTTAGGAGGCATATATTGAAGGAGTGCCATGAATCTCCATGGGCTAGCCACCTAGGGTAGTGGCATTCTTTGGCATTATTGGATAGAGGGTACTATTGGGAGAATATGAGGGACTATGTGGAGGAGTATGTGCATATGTGCATCATTTGTTAGTAGGAAAAATCAGATAACCAAAGACAGGGAGGATTGTTGCAGCCAGTGTTGATTCTAGATAGACCTTGGATAAGTGTTTCGATGGACTTCATCACTCATTTACTGCAGGTGCAAGAGTATAACGGGATTATTATCATTGTGCATCATTTTTCCAAGTATGGCATCTTAATTCCGATGAAGATACCTTGTGGCGACGATAAGATTGTTGAGTTATTCTTCAAGTATGTAGTGTAGTATTGGGGATTTCCATTAAGAATCATGTCTGACCGAGATCCACATTTTACAAGAAGATTTTGGACCACTTTGTTGAAGTTGGTCGGGACAAATTTGTTATAGAATTCGAGTTACCATCCCCATATAGATGGGCAGACTTAATGGATCAATGCACTCCTAAAGGACTACTTGAGACATTATGTGAGGAACGATCATAAAAATTGGCCTGAACTCTTGGATGTGGCTTAGTTTAGCTACAACTGTTATGAAACCAGCTCACAAAAAGATAGAAAATATAGATCAATGCCTTATAATTCAGCCTTTTCGAGGGGGCAACCTCCTTTACATTAAAAAAATAAACAATTCTTGGATGATTCAAATGATAAAACCTCCTTTCTATATGTTAGGTAAACTTGACTCAGGATAGAGTCAAAAGTTGACGAGGTTAAATAGTGATGGTTTTGGGGCACATGGTATTGTGCACCCATGGTATTCTGCCCGTGGTATTTTATGTAATGGAGCCTATAAAAGGCTGGAAGGACTTCATTGTAATGCATGGCCTGGAGGTGAGCGGTGAAGGCTCACTTGGCCGGATTGGCCAGGGTTTTGGCCAAGGATAATGAAATTTCATTATGATTGGGTTTTTCCCCGGATTTGGGGTTTTCCCGGATAAACATGTGTATTTATGTGTTTAGGGTTATTGCTGGTTAATTTTATATTTATTCCTCTCGGTAATTAATTTATGTTCTTGGGTAAATTTCTTAACAATTGGTATCAGAGCCATGGTTGAGGGTTTGGGCTTCGAATGTATGCCTTCAATGAAGCATTTATTTTAGCCCAATGGAAATGGTGTTACAGAGAGCAGTCCTGTAACAGAGCCATGGCTGACTTCATTCAAGGAGTAGAGCAACTTCGTTTCTGATTTGAAGGAATCAGAGAGGAAAGCATTGCAGGAGTTGAAATGCGAGATCAAGGAAGCAATCACGAAAAATGAATTCAGCGAGCATGAAAACACGAAATCTGATGGGATCAAGAATTGAACCCGTCACCTATTGAGAGGATGGATCAAAATCACAACAACAGTAAACAAAAAAAAAAAAA
>APFE030522451.1:211839-222170 GCA_000404065.3 Pinus taeda | reverse complement strand
TTGAGAGTGCATCTGCCACCACATTTTGCTTCCCTTTTTTGTAGATGATTTCAAAGTCATAACCCAACATCTTTGTTCTAAAAAGTATTTAAGGCTATCATGATCCATTTTTACCTTGAAGTGTCTTCCCATTAGGTAGGGTCGCCATTTCTTAAGTGATGTAGTATTGCCAACATTTCCTTCTCATAAATAGCTTTGTATAAAAACTTTCCCTTGATTAGACGACTTTCAAAAGCAATGGGTCTTTCATCTTGCATTAAAACAACACCAATTCCATTTCCTAAAGCATCATCACATTCCACAATAAAGGTTTTTGTGAAGTCCCGTGTAGCTAAGACCGGTGCTTGGCACATTGCCTCTTTAAGATGTTCGACGGCATTTGTTGCTTTTGGAGTCCATGAAAATGCATCTTTCTTCAATAATGTTGTTAGAGGTGCTGCTATTCTCCCATAATTCTTAACAAACTTGCGATAATACCCTGTCAACCCGAGAAATCCTTGCAGATACTTTATGGATGTGGGGATTTTCCATTCTTTAATAGCTTTAATTTTGCTAGGGTCTACCTTAACTCCTTCATGAGATACAATATGACCCAGATATTCCACCTCTTGTACTCCAAAGAAACATTTGGATCTTTTTGCATATAATTGTTTCTCCTCCAATAGTTGTAGCACGCTGTCAACATGTTCAACATGATCCTTCCAAGGCTTGCTGTAGATTAGTATATCATCAAAAAATACTAACACAAATTTTCTAAGGGTTTGAAAATGGAATTCATCAAACCTTGAAATGTAGAAGGTGCATTGGTAAGGCCAAAAGGCATAACCGAAAATTCATAATGACCCTCATGAGTTCTAAATGATGTTTTCGGAATGTCTTCAGTCTTCATTCTGATTTGATGATATCCTGAACTAAGATTCAACTTGGTGAAGTGAATTGATCCATGCAATTCATCCAGTAATTCATCAATGACAAGAATGAGAAACTTATCTTTAGTAGTGAGCTTGTTGAGCTCCCTATAATCCAGACACATGCACCATGATCCATCCTTCTTGTGCAACAATACTACTGGAGTAGAGAAAGAACCTTGACTAGGTTGAATTATACCAGCCTCTAGCATTTCTGCAACCATATGTTCAATTTCACTCTTTTGGGCATAGGGATATCTGTACGCCCTGATGTTTGGAGGAACACTTCCTGGAATTAGATGAACAACATGATCATGATCACAAATAGGTGGGAGACCTTTGGGAGTCTCAAATACCTTGGAATGATTGTCCAATACTTTTTGGAGATCTGGAGAAATAGATGATTCTGACGTGGAAACATCTAGCGAACATAATTGTGCAATTACACATCTTTTTTCCTTTTTTAGAAGCTTTGTCATATCGTTAGAGCTAATTATCTTTCTTGGTTTCCCTGCAATACCCCTTAATTCAATTTCTTTTTCTTTCGCAGAAAATTTCATGAAAATTTCTTGAAAATTAAAAGCTATTGTGCCCAAGGATTGTAGCCATTGGACTCCTAGTACAACATCAGCACCTCCCATTGGAATGGAAAGCATTGGGCTAGTCAATACGTATTCTCCCATGGATAGCTTGATATTATGGCACTTTCCAGAGCAATTTATCATTCCTCCATTTGCAACCATCACTTGACACTCTAGTGCTAGATATAGGAAGCAATTCAATTCTTTTGCTATTTTACAATGAATAAAATTGTGGGTACTTCCTGAATCAATCAACACTATTACCTTTTTCTTCTTGATTTGTCCTTCTATCTTGATGGTTTGAGGAGTGGTAATTCCCGCCAATGCATTACAAGATATGGCCGGATTCATTTCTTCTTTATCTAGGCTTTTTTCTTGGAGTATATCCTCTTTTTTTGTCCTTTCTTTCTCCTTTTCTTCTTCCTCTTCACAATCTATGTAGAATAATTTCTTCTCAGCACACTTATGACCTTTAGTGTATTTGATATCACCACTGTAACAAAGCCCTTTTGCTTTTTTTTTCTTCCAATTGTTGTGGTGTGAACCTTATAGGTTGTGGAAGACTAGGGGCAACAACACTTCCATCTTTATAGTTGTGAGTGGTATGCTTCCTCGTTTCCATAATTTTGCTTTCTATTTTTCTTGCTAACCTGAATGCCTTCTCTAATGAATCAGGTTCCCAAAGGCAAACGTCATGTTGGATATTATCCTTTAAAGACCCTATGAACACATCAATCTTATGCTCCTCTGGAATATATTTTACCCTTATGTTCAATTTTTGGAACTCCTCATTGTGCTCCATTATTGAACCGTTTTGTTTGAGACTTATCAATTGGCTAAAAAAAGTGTTTCTTTTTGTATCCTCATAATGTGCTACCAATTCTTCTGTAAAAATTGCCCAAGTGATAATTTGTTTATGAGAGGAAAGCCATTGATACCATACAAACTGATTTGGTTCAAAATATAAAGTTGCAATACGTACCTTTTGTGTGTTTTGCACACTATTGAGATCGAAAAATTGCTCCATCTGTAATATCCATGTTGTGGAACCCTTGCCATCAAACTTTCCAATATCGATTTTTGGAATATGGTGGGTCTTTGATCCAACATTAGAGTCTATGAAATAATGATTAACATTTCTTTTGTTCTCATGATGAGTTTCCTTTACTACCCTTTCACCATTAGTAAGCATTTCTTGTAGAAACTTTGTCAAATCTGTCTTCAAATCGGTCTTCAAATCTTCCATGCCTGTCTTCAAATCTTCCATGTCTATCTTTAGGCAATCCATCTTAGCTTCTACGCCTTTCTTTAAACCATCCATCTTAGCTTCTACATCTTTCTTTAAACCATCCATCTTAGATTCTATTTCTTTTTGTGCAAGTGGCACTTGTTGTGCTTGGTCTCGTAATTTTGATATATCATGTTGCATTTCTTCCTCTTCTTCATGAGTCATGCTAGAGCTTTCAGGTTGTTTACTAGGTGTTTGCATTTTCTTTCCTCAAGGCATCAATTACCGATAATAATGCTTTACTATGCCCTTTGAATTCCTTCAAACTAATTTTTCAAACCAAGCTTATGCATAAATTTTACAAAACTACACACCTTTTTTTACTTTGTAGGAGCTTGATATTGAATCTAGTGTATCTCTGTAATTTTGAATCATCCAATTCTAAAATTGAGACCTGCGGTTTCCCTTTGTGTCCGCTTTCCAATGCCACCAGTCTAATCCAAATTGGATTCTCCAGGGAAGAGTTATGCCAAATCTCTGACAGTGACTTGATTATAGTCTAGTTCAGTAGAGTGAACTTGTATGATGTGCCACGAGTCACTGTTTCAACCTTTGGCTCTGAAAAATATATACAAGAAACTACAGTCTGTTATTTTTTTGTACCTTCTTAGGAAATTTCAATCCGATGCTTAGAGAGAAAGTTATGAAAATTTTCCACAGGTCACTTGTTCGGAATGTAATTTAGGAGTCTACAAAAATACCAAGTTCCTCAAATCATATCTCTACAAATATAGTGCAAAAAGCTATGAAATTCAGACCTGAGGTTCAGTGCGATTTCATATCAAATGGTATTTTTTTAGTTTCTAAAATGTCACAGGAAAAGAGCTATAGCGAAAATGCCACGATGACCTATTTGGAGCAGCGAAACCCTAGAATCCAAAGCTTTGATACCAAATGTTATGAAACTAGCTCACAAAAAGATAGAAAAGATAGACCAGCGCCTTAGAATTTAGCCTCTTTGAGGGGGCAACCTCCTTTACATTACACAAATGAATAATTCTTGGATGATTCAAATGACAAAACCTCATTTCTATATATAGGAGTCTAAGGAGTCACCATATAACCCAACCAACCTAACAATAATAATAATATAAAGCCACAAAAATAACAATAAAGGGATTCTATGGGGCACAGTAATAACAATATGGGGACAATAGGGGCACAACAATATTAATAAGAGATACAACACAATAGTAATGGGTTAATCTCAAGTATTATAGGGACCTAACAATAACTTGTAGGAAATTTCTGTAACCGAGTATAGTCCTTTTGAGCTGGTTAATGCCAAATTCTAGTTGTTCCACACACTGTGTTACCAGGAGGATTCTTGAGGATTTTACTTGTGAAGAGATTCATGATAGCATGAGAGGAGTCTTTGGAGTTAGCACAGGTGCACCCGCATGATGCAGCAGGGAGAATGAAGAAATGGGCAAATAAGGATAGGAGGGACACACAATTTGATGTTGGAGACATAGTTTTTCTAAGGATCACTAGAGATTAGTTTCAATCATCGAAAGGGACTGTGATATATTTGACAATGAAGTATGAAGGACAATTCTGTGTGAAGAAGCGAGTTGGTGAATTTTCTTATGAGTTGGAGCGATTAAACCACATGTGTTCGAAACATTTTGTGTTCTATATGGGTCAGCTCAAGTGATGTAGACTTGATGCACATCATCTTCATAGGACAACACCACCAAGGGCACCAGCCATGATTGTGAACCGAAAAACCTTAGTTTTGTACAAGATCCTGAATACTAGAACTACAAGAGTTGGGAGTGAAGCATGGAAGGAGTTCATCGTTAAGTGGAAGGACGCATCAGAGGAGAGTGGTTGGGAAATAGAGAATTCATTGTGGAGATGGAAGGAGGATATTGTAGAGTTTAATGAGGAGTTGGCATAGTTGATTGGATGACAATGACTCGTATTGGAACTCTTGTTCGATGGAAATTGACTCTACATTTTGAAGTCATCTAGACTTAGGAGGCACATCTTGAAGGAGTGCCATGTTTCTCCATGGGCTAGCCACCTAGGGCAACGTCGTTCCTTGGCATTATTGGAGAGAGGGTACTTTTGGGAGAATATGATGGAATATGTGGAGGAGTATGTGCATATGTGCATCATCTCTCAGCAAGACAAATCAAATAACTAGAGACAGGGAGGATTGTTGCAGCCTTTGCTGATTCCAGAGAGACCTTGCATGAGTGTTTCAATGGACTTCATCACTCATTTACTGCAGGTGCAGGAGTATAATGAGATTATTATCATTGTGCATCATTTTTCCAAGTATTTCATCTTCATTCCAACGAAGATACCTTGTGGGGACGAGAATATTATTGAGTTATTCTTCAAGTATGTAGTGTAGTATCGGGGAATTCCATTGAGTATTGTGTCTAACCGAGATCCATGTTTTACAAGCAGATTTTGGACCACTTTGTTCAAGTTGGCCGAGACAAAGTTGCTGTAGAGTTTGAGTTACCATTCCCATATAAATGGGAAAACTTAATGGATCAATGCATTGATAAAGGACTACTTGAGACATTATGTGAGGGACGATCAGAAAAATTGGTCTGAACTCTTGGATGTGGCTTAGTTTAGCTTCAAATTGTAGAAAAGTTCTGTAACCAAATATAATCCTTGTGAGTTGGTTAATGAACAAGTGTCAGTTTCTCCGCACACCGCGTTACCGAGAGGATTCCTGAGGAGTTTTCATAGGAAGAGATTCATGATAGCATGGGAAGAGTCTTTGGAGTTAGCACAGGTGCACCTGCATGATGTAGAAGGGAGAATGAAGAAATGGGTAGATAAGGATAGGAGGGATGCACACTTCGATGTTGGAGACATGGTTTTTCTGAGGATCACAAGAGATCATTTTTAGCCACCGAAAGGGACTGCGATATATTTGAAAATGAAGTATGAAGGACAATTCTGGGTGAAGAAGCAAGTTGGTGAATTTTCTTATGAGTTGGAAAGATTAAACCACGTGTGTTTGAAACATTTTGTGTTCCATATAGGTCAGCTCAAGAGATGTAGACTTGATGCACATCATCTTGAAAGAACAACACCACCGAGGGCACCAATCATGATTGTGGACAGAAAAACTTTAGTTTTGTACAAGATCCTGAATCTCAGAACTATAAGAGTTGGGAGTGAAGCACAGAGGGAGTTCATTGTTTAGTGGAAGGATGCACTTAAGGAGAGTGGTTCGGAAAGAGAGGATTCTTTGTGGAGATAGAAGAAGGAGATTGCAGATTTTAATGTTGACGGTTGTTTAAACATATTAAGTCTATCCAAAAGATTCCTCAGCGATTCTTCAGGAACTTCCGAGGGTGGGTGAATATTTTTTGACGAAGAAGGATATAGGGGGATCCCAGCTCCAAGTTGCGTTGGAGTGCTAGACCGAGGATCTTCCAAAATCTCTTCTATGGCAATCAATATAGGAGGAAGAGGCAAACCGTCAGGTCCATAAAATATTTCTGGTGCCGAAGAAGATGTAAGTTCTACAGTAGCAGACGGTTGGGGAGTAACACCTTCCGAATTGGCTGTAGACGGAGCTAGTTTAGGAATAGAAGTGTTAACCGTCACACTAGGATTAGTTGTAATGTCATTTTGTTGTTGCGGAATTTTTTCTGTAGAGGCAGGGATTCCAGAACTGTTTGGAGTAACCGGAGTCTCTGAGGATGTTGGAGTTCTTGCTCCAACCAACCTAGGGGACTTTGATCTGGTTAGACGAGTTCACTTTGTCCGGAATAGTTTCACTTCCAGAGTCAACGACGGGTGACTCGTAAGTCTCCGCGAACGATGGGGTTTTGATTGACTTTCTTCCACGATTGCCGATTACATGATCAACTCAAAATAAAAAGGGAAAAATGTTCTTCGAATTAAATGAATTTTAGACGCTTTGACGCAACTTGTTTTTTCAATTTTAAAGAGTCGAGAAAAAACAAAAGATGACTCTAGTCGCCTTCGATTTTTATTGAGCTTGAAGTGACAAGTGCTTAGAGGACCTTTTCCTTTAAGGAGTCTGAAAAGGAGCAAAATGGACTTCTCTGGAGATCTAGCTAGAGAGGATTAGCAAACCAATAGCAAAACTATAGAATACCTTTTACAGTACGGCAGTCAATCTTCCCAAATGATGTGTTCGGTGCATTTTGATCGATAGGGTGGTAGACACGGCTTCCTAAGGATAAAGGATGCAACCTATTATGGTCTCCCAATATATACTCAATGGTACGTGGGAGCACAAGTCTGTACTGGCACTTGCCGTCTCATAGTGGAGGAATCACCCAACCAACACTGGAAGCAACAGTTACCAGGTTTCACGATGTCGGAATACGTCTCTAGCCTAGACCTCTAAATGTTGTGCGTTAAGTTCCAAAGCGTTGTTAGATTCATTGAATTTATTTTAAGTTGATCTTGCTTAAAATTTTGCCTTTCAGGTTCACCAGGTGATGTATATATAATTCCTAAAATGCAGTCTAAGATGATAAACAAATGTTTGATGTTCTTTCAGCAATGAAAATCCTAGCTACTAAAGGGAAGAAAGTCAAGAATCTTTTCTTCACAGAGCACAAAGCACACGCTAAATGCACAGTCCTAAATCAAGCCAAGCAATCAAAATGCAAATGCACATGAATGTATTTGTTTTCATCTCTCTTAATGTGTGATGACATTAAGAAAGCTATGTGCAAAATTGAATTACTTTTAAAGCAACAGTACTCAACCAAATTCTTTTTCAAAACGAAGTGAAAGCAAGAGATACACTTTGCAATTTTGAAATGGAAATTGTTTTTTGACACTTTAAAACTAATAATTCAAATCCTATGCAATAGTAACTGTATAATTGACTATCCAGAACAATGGAATTTCTTTCTAAAACTGAAAACAACAGCTACGGCACTTTCAGATCTAGAGACGAAAGTTCGACTATGCTACTTTTTGCAAAAGAGAACTAAAAACGACGCACAATACATAAAAACATTTATAGTTATTTTCACTAAAGAGGCGAAATAATGCAAGAAAAGGGGGTTTTCACAGAAGCACACTGACTACAGATAGTAAAACTCTTGAATAAGACTGAAAACAGTGAGAAAAATCCACAGTCGGAGGGTAAAGTTAACCCTCCATGACCATCGCACCTATTACACAGTGAACTCAGTATGCAGCACACCTACTGCACTCGGGAAGTGCGATGCATACAGGCTGCCTTGAAGGTATGGTGCGATGTTAGCAGTGTAAGACTTTGAATGAGATTTCACTCACAGTTTGCAATCTAGTTCAAGTGTTTAGGCCGAATAACTAAAGATCAGTGTATGTAAAACACAAGGGTGATCTAAGAGGTTACTAGAGCCACCACTTAGGGAAATTAGATTGCTTGCAGATCTATTGCTTAATTCATAAACAAAACATGGAGATAGACTGAAGCAGTATTGATCTACTTTACATTTGTATGACAAATGCAATTTGAAGCTAGTTGGCTTGTCTTCAGGCTCTGTCTGCATGTTTATAAAAGAAACAAGGATAGGTAAGCTAACAAGTAATCTAGTCGCTCCCCAGTGGAGTTGCCATTTTGTTATCCGAGAATAGTGTCCACTCGGATGCTGCTATTCCCACTAAGATGGGTGGCTATCTTAGAAACAAATAATCAAAGTCTATTGTTGTTTCCTTTTACGAAAATAGACGAGAGGAGGAACAAGAAGACCAACTTGAGTCTTGCACTTGATTTCATCTCTTTCTTGATAGAGCTTCGCCGCTTCTTCTTTGTCCGCCTAGCTTCGAAAGAACCTGTGGAATCACAACAACATACTACTATGCAAGAAACAAGGATCTAAATTCATAAATAATACAGGATCAAATGTATATTAACCATATACATGCATATATAAACAAATACACAAGAATATGGAAGGAAACAAGAATAGCTTTATTCAGATAAAAAGTAGCAAGAGGATTACAACCATGTGCTCTGACCCAGCATCATCCTCCAGCTAAGAAGCCCTTCTTCACCTCAAGCAAAGCTAGATCACCAACACTGTGAATGTACACCAGAATACCAACAACACTTCTCTATAAGATACAAAACTCCAGCCTCTGGATATCTGTGATGAGGGATCCATATATAGATGATTACAGAGAGGTAAGTCATCTTCTGGGATATTGATTAGTTTCCTCTCTCTGATAGTGCCTGCTTCCACTTGGGGAATGATGATCTCTTACTCATCCCTGGTCGAAAATGGAGAGGCAAGTGTCAGAGGGGAAGCTTCTGGAAGATTCCATGATCTTCCACCCTCGCATTTTTGTCCCTGCCACTTGTCCATTCCCGACCATCGCACCCTACAAAAGAGAAAATCAGTATGCATCGCACCTTGTACACTGGGAAGGTGATATGCATCGCACCCCCTACATTGAGCTTTCAATATGGTCCAGTTTTGACCATTTATGAGCAGTTTTCAGTGGATAACTTCTGGGAGATGATGTAATCAATTGACCTTGTTTCCTTTAGGCAGTGAAGCAACAACTTTTAGGGACTTAGGAGCCCTTAGTTTATGGACATTTATGATTGGGGTTGAAGTGCCCAAAAATGTCTATAACAGTTGCCCCCTAAAGCATTAGGTCGTTAATCTTTCTGATGTCGAATGAAATGATTTACTATGAGGATTTGAAGTTTTTCTGAGCTGGGAGGCGACCTGTAATAAGATACAATACAATACATTATTTTGACAGCATTTTTTCATGATCTAGCTGAGACGGGCATTCCCATGCTCAACTTTATAAATTTATTTTCATGTACATAGGACAGACAATTGTCTGTGTGACAAACTGATGATATGGACACATCATCCTTTGATTTGGATGATCATCTGTTCAGCAATGATGTACACTGGATGTTTTTATATTCGTGAATATATCATAGCCCGGATGGATGAAACTAGATCTGGGGTCTTCAAAACTCGTTCAATCTTCACTCAAAGTACAAGTCGATCCATGTGAAAAATGTTCTAGAGTCGAACATGGAAAGACATCGCCTGATTACCAGCCAATGATGTAAGTTGTTAACAGGCATGAGAGGAATCACCAATAATGACAATGACCCTCAAGGTACTACAGTCCAATTTACGTGGTGTGAAAAAGGACTTGGCATCGAACACCACACAAAATCTCTCGGTCTAAGGCCATTGATGTAAACCTATCGCCGAAAGTGAGAAACTTTCCATTGAGGCATGCAAGCTTCAAAGTACTGAAAGGGTTGTTCCTAAGTCAATGTCTTGGATAATGAGATGATGTCAACAAGAAGCGACCCGTCGCAGGAGGGCCTTAATGAATCCCACATCAATGACACGGAACAAAGCAAATGATTTTGGAGGTGAAAAAAAACTGACGATATAGGGTTCAGGGTGGTGGTCATGAAGGAATGAAGCATGAATGTATTGCAGTGGGTGAGACACAGGTGAATTGTCTGAATGACTTCTCTTGAACATATCGGCGACACTGACGATGTATTGGTAGCATTAACCCCAAAGATGGATGGTGTGATGGACCAATGGTGATGACCAG